>JBCNJP010000010.1:115449604-115527557 GCA_039602395.1 Deinandra increscens subsp. villosa
TTAAACAAATAACTAAACATAAACAAATATATTAAACATATTAAATTAAACTAAATCAAATTGGAGCCAGAGGTTCAACCGAAGTAGGAGGTTGAACAAACGGTGGAGGTTGGGCCGTACCGGGAGGTTGAACAACCGGTGGAGGATTGTAACGTTCCTCCCGTCGTGCATTATTTTCCAGCACATCTTCTAGAGGTATTGAAATTATTTTGTGAAATTGTTCGATTATATCTTGTATGTTTGACATAGTTATAGTTTGTGAAGTGAATTGTGATGAACTGCATACCAGAAGTTGGTATTTATAATGCTTTTGATATAGTCGTTGAACATATAGTCGTTATAGAATTATAGTGCAATTATTTAATTTATCATTTAATTTATCATTTAATTATATTTTTTGTTATTTAATTAATTATTACTTAAAGTATCTAATTAATTTTTTTATTAATTTATTTATGCCGCGTTTTAGCAATGTAACTATTTTATGAACCCGCGTTTATCCTCTTGACAATTCACAGATACTAAATCTAGTTAAATAATTTATAACTCAAGTATATTACATTCAAACTTTTAATCCTAACTCTTCATTATTATTCGTTATAAGGCTGTGTGTAGTGGGACGTTATCACCCCAAAAAGGCGAACATGGCGCCCCTCCTCCACCCCCTAGGCGCCATGTTAGCAAAATTGGTCCATGGCGTTACCTACATAACGCCTCCAGTTTCATTTTTTTTCTTTTTTTTCTTTTTGTTTTTTTTCCATTGGTTCTCTCATCCTCATAACCCCCACTACACCCCTTACCTCATAACCCCCCATTGTCACGTCATTCATCACATGACACATAACCCCCAAGGGAGGATGATTATCACTACACACAACCTAATGCACATCAAAGACATTTTCTCCATTTTCAGTTTTACCAATTTAACCGGTCCAAACCAAAAACAAGACCTAGCATAACCAATCTGAGTTAATGTCTATTAAAACCGAGCCAAACCGGTTTGAATTATAATTTATACAAAACCCGAACTCATCCCGACTTGACTAGTTGGTTTTAGAGCATGAGGTATACACTATGTGAGTTAGAAATATGAATTCTCATACGTAGGTAGTGACTGGACTCACGAGAAAACTCAAAAAGGAGGGGTATACCAATATGAGTTGAGTTATGTTTTAGCTAAATAATCTTTTAAAAGACATTTTGAAACAGACTCACATGAACTTTACTCGCATGAAAGAATCCATGACACCAACTCATGCAACCCACTCACCCCAACCGGAGCGGTGTTTCACTCTATGAGTTGTGAGTGGACTCACGCCATCAATTCAGATCGCATATCGCATGACGTTATAGATATCGCATCACGCCATCAATTCAAAAAATCAATAAGTTAAAAAGTATTGTTTGAAAACTACTTTTTATTTGAACTTTTTGGAAAAGACTAAAAAACTTTCAAAGAGTAACAAAATCTTGGTTTTTTTTAAGTACTTTTAGGTTTTCTCTATTGACGTAATATTGGGTGCTTAAAAGCTCCATACGACTGGGTTGGACCAGCTGGTGCTGACATTTTACCACTGGGTCATATCATATGGGATACCTGAGTTGGTTCTGTTTGTTAGTCGTTAAAAAAAAACTATTTTTAAAAAGGTAATAAGTTAATAACCACTTATAATTATAATAAAAAAAAACATCTCAAAGTTTAACAACACTCTCTTACAGGGCGATCCTCAAATACAGGCTCATGATTTCCCTGTTTCTCGTGGACGAAAAATGCCCCGTCTGCAACAAGGCGTGCCTGGACTCGTTTGAAGAGCATGCCGTCCACTGCAAAGAGCTCCCTGGGTTTAAAAACATGCATGACACGGTTCGGGACGTTCTTTTCAACATCTTCACACAAGTTAGGATCTCGGCCAAGAAAGAAGCCCCTGTCAATTTTCTGTCTGATCCCTCGGATGGTCGTTCAACTCTAAGACCACCCGACGTTCTCGTTCTTTTGTGGCAGAATGGGAAGCATGCTTGCGTCGATCTTACATGGGTCTCTCCTCTTGTAGGGCTGAGGGTCAATACCTTCAAGGCTGGCCAAACGGCTTCCAGGGCGGTTGCTGGGAAGGTGACAAACACGAGAAAGCGTGTATTGAAAATCAATATGTGTTTGTTTCCTTCGTGTTTGATATATTCGGTCATCTTGAATCGGAGGCGGTGGCCACGCTGAAAGGGATCCAAAAAATCATATACGGGAATAAAGACGACTTGATGTCATGTGTACTTACTTTTGAGGTGTACAATATTGTTTGAAAATTTAATAGTTATTTCCTTAAAGTCTTGATCCAATTAAACCGTTTCCTGTTTTCTTTTCTACACCACGAAACACCGATAAGGATCTTGATGCTCTTCACAAATGTCGTTAAAACCCACAATGATCAACTGTCTCCAAACCGTCTTCTACAGTAATCCGGTATTACTGGCTGCTGCTTCTTCTTCTTCTTCTTCGTTATTTCGAAACCATTTCAGTGTTTATGCCAATGGAATCAAACAATTCAACTCCAATTGTTTCAGAAACACCAAAATCCTGCAAAGAAATCCAGGTAATTTTGCTGTAAAAGCATTGCCGTTTCCAGTAGATCCATGGTCGCCCACCATTGATTCACAGAGCATAGCTTCACAACTCTTTGCTTTCTCGTTGTTTCCGTACATCGGATTTTTGTACTTCATCACCAGATCCAATTCTGCACCGAAGCTTACCCTTTTCGGTTTCTACTTCTTGCTTGCTTTTGTGGGTGCCACCAGTTAAGTTTTCTCCTTTACCTATCTTGCCTGCCAAGTGTTTGTTAAAATTACCAAATGAATTGTGCTAACCTTTGCTTGTTACTGATCATGCCTGCCTCCCTTGGGATACCCCTTCCCTAGATAGACCCTACTATGAGTGGGATTTTATGAAACCTTGTTGCCCTGTTTTGATATTAACAACATATAATCTGTTTGTGTTATGGTTCAAAAAATCTTTTGATATTATCATTGTAGGTTTTCTTTTGTCAAATTTATTCGCTGCTTTACTTTCGAGGTTCAATGATTCAAAATGCTAATAAATCATTCATTTGTTGTTAAATCAAATGCATTTGATCTTACTAATATTTTTTTCTTTTCTTTTGTGGTTGGTGTTTTTGCCCCTTCTCATTACATCCAGTCCCGGCAGGAATTTACGGTAATTTCCTCTTTTCCAGTTTAAATTTCATTTCCCAATTGAACGATTAAACTCCCAACTAGATACGCAATATACATGAGCCCCAGGAACGAAAGCTGCTCAAGTCAATCTTGATACAATGTTCTTAACCAAATCTTGATATAATATATTTCAAATAAATATTCATTTTTCGACTTGACTGTTATCCCATTGTTTCATATGTAAGAAATAATACAAATTTACAGTCTTTATATTAAAGGAAGTAACCCAACCCAACCCTTTTTGTTAGTCAATCTTGATGCATATATTCATCAGATTGTATCTTTTTAACCCCTTCTTCACACTAACTTATCATCAAGATTTGTAATTTTAAAATGATCCTGCTTTAGTTATGAATATATAAGAAAAATTATGAGTCTTTTGGAACAGCAGCTAAGGTGCATTATGGAACATCCTTATCAAATGTGGATTGGTTGCATGGTGGCGCTGAATCACTTCTCACTTTGACCAACTTGTTTATTGTCATTGGATTAAGACAAGCTCTTAGGAAAGTCAATCAAGCAAAAGAACTTGTACCTGATGCTGTGACTGAGGTAACAGATGATAACAGCCCATCTACTTAGCTCCTAACTATCAGCCTGTCATGAAATTTGTTGTTGAAGTAGATGATACAGATATTCATATATAATATGTATCTTATATTATATTGTATACATGTTTAACATGAGTTTCTTTTGGATATAAACCCAATAACATAGGCTTGACTGTTTGATGAGTCGGTTCATGAGTGAAAAGATGGATTAGCGTTAGGGGTGTACATCGAATCGAATTTGAATTATTCGAATTTTGAATTTTTAAAATCAAATTCGAATAAAACCAGTCGAATGCGAATCGAATAATTATAGTCGAATTCGAATCTATTCGATCAAGAGAAATATTTTTTTTTCTTCATAAAATTAATATATTTAACTTTTTCAATAACCTTTTTTATAGTAGTAAAAAATAACTTCAAAATAGCCCAAAACATCTCCAAACGATAACTCCCAAGTATCCAAACAAGTCCGGAACGATAACGGAATTAGTGACAAAAAAAAGTATGAAATTACTAGATAAAAAAGGCTAAAACAACAACTCTAATTCTGCCAACCAGCAGCTCCAAACAGCCCTCCAATGTACAGTGTCGAAGGAGATTGGACTTTGGAGAACTGATTAGTGAGTTAGCGACTAGCGAGAAACGAGAGTCAGCATATGACTTAATTTTGATGGGTCATTTTAATAAGTATCCTCAATTCTTCATTGTGGGTCTTTTTTTTCTATTTTTTTAGTTATGTTAAATATATGGTGAGTCATCTGGAAAAGAAAATTAGCAAGTTTCAATGTATTTACAAGAACCCTAACAACAAAGTGAAATAGGGAGGAATGATAACGAAGTTTTTGACAAATTGAGTCAAGCTAGTTATCGGTCCATCGAGGGTAAAGATTTTGAGCATCACACAGTTTGGCTCGTGATTTAAGATCACCCCTAGTGGTTGACGTGTTAAAATATATTTTGCCTTTATTTGTTTATGTAATGTTTTTTATTTTTATTTAAATTATGTAATTTTTTTATTTTTTAAAATTATGTAATGCTTTTTATTGAGAGTGATTTTTTCACTTTTGACCTTGTATTTTCATTTTCAACCAATGGTCCAAAACTGTGGTTGAGTGAAGAAGAGAGAAGGCTATGTGCTAGTAATGCAAAACTAAGTGGAGAAATAATAGAGTGATCCATAAATGATTGGTCTAATATATAATGAGTTTTTTTTTTCAACAGTCGATTTGGATTACTGATGGATCACTGGCCTACCTGATCATCTCTATTCCTCAAGTACAGGACCCGAAGACCGCCATTAGGAGGAAACTAACCATATGTGAGAAAACCAGTTGAATAATTTACATATAAATTAAGGATTAAAAGTGAAATTTCATCGTATCACATGTTTCACGACCAACTAGAAAGATTTGTTGAACAAGAGGTCACAAGTCCAATCCTGGAGCTTCCAGATTTTATCACAGTGGGTTTTCGAGCGGTGGTTTTCCTTGGGATATGCCTAACTGATGTGCTTGGGCTACCCAACACACGTGAGAGTGTGGCTATGCCCTCTGCTCTCCAGAGTGTGACGCCCTTTACAGTTTATGATAATGAGTTGCCTTGGGAGTCGGATGTTAATCGTTTGCTGTGCAAAAAAAAAATCACATATTTAACAGGTTCAATTTACTCCACAACAATAATATTGATACGGTAAGTAGTCAATAATATGTCCCTGGACTAGAGTATCTTACAGACTTACATTTTAATGTGTCGTTGACCTTTGATTAGTCAAGCACGTACATGTACGTACCATAACCTACTAATAAACATGTAATTTTGAGCAGAAAGTGAGGTATTTATAAAACCACAATGCAACAATCTTTGCTAAATTATATATAAAATTGCAAGTATGTTCACTAACATAAAAAAACAACGGTATTATATGGTTAATAAAAGTGTATGTATGTTCACTAACTTAGTAGCTCTATCTAAACGTTTCCGTGAAAACACGCGAAAGGAAAAATCTAGTACATATATAAATTACAACTTTAAAAGAATAGTAATCGTGTGATGATATCGCTTACCATCAAGGGTCCACGTGACGACACATTGTGTGGCCACATAGCGTGAATTAATTTAATTTTTTGTTTCTTCTTTAAACGTAAAATTTAACATATGATTTGATGGTCTTAAAAAGTTTTTAATTTAATTTTACTTTTACACTATTGCTTTCAAGTGCTTAGTTTTAGTTTTAGACTGTTGCTTTTACGATTTAATTTTTTTTTGTAGTTTATTTTTTATATCGTTTTTTAGTAACTTTAAATCGTTTTTTTTTTAAAGCGTTGCATGTTTGTTGGGTAATTTCTTATCGGGTCTAACCCACAAGTCAGGTGGGCCGGCCCAATACAACATACCAATTATCCATCAGAAATTCAGAAGTCGGTTAACCCATGTACACAAGACGGTGACGTTGGATGCGTTGCAAATTGAATTGCAAGTCGCCAATTTCTAATTTTGTAAGATAAACTTCTGCGAACTAATAAAAAATTCCGTGGATTAGATTAGCTTTGTTCGGTTTTTAGTTGTTTTTAATTCTCTTTTATAATTAAGTGGGATTCTTGGTTTATAAAAGGGGATAAGTAGGATTAAATAATTAATATAATTATAAAGTGAGGTTTCGAGTGATATTTCTATACCTAATAAAATTGAAGATTGATTTCAACCTTTTGTATTTCTGTTTTTTACGTTGTATTTAGCAACCAATGTTTTATGTACCGTGTTATTCCTACAGTAATGCGTGAATAGTAAAATCAAGTTTAATATCAAAAGATAGGTTCAAAACGACCATAAATTGTGTTTTATAATTATATCTTGGTGTGCATATGGAGATGTTAAGTTTAAACGTTAAATATTCAAGTTTTGTCGCATAGTGTATGGTAGATGTTAAGAGTTTAAACGATAAATATTCAAATTTCGTCACAGACAGACTATATAGTTAATATTAAGGGTAGATCAAATAAATGTTTAAAAAATTAATACAAAACGTAAGATCTCTAAATATATTAATATTAATATTTGGCTGGTCAAATGATCAATGCAAACCCAAACCTCTCTTTGGCTCCTCTAAGGTTGTGAATCCAAAATTCGTAGTGATTAGTCATTTATCCCAAGGGTCATGAACATTAGTGGAGCATGTCCAAGTTTCCATTTATGTCCATTAACTCACCTTTTTCTTACCTTTCTTATTATTTAAAAGTAATGATATGTGATCTATGGAAAGTGTATGGAAAAATGACATGTCGTGAAAACACATTAATTGTTTTTAGTACATTCTAATAAAAGGTAAGAAAGTTTTAAAGTGCTAAAAACAACCACCATTATCATTATCAGAACCTCTAACTTTAAATGTGATATGACAGGTGAATTTTATTTTTAGGAGTGAATTACAAATTTTCTTTTTTTAACTTTGTACGGATCTCACGTATTATACTTAAATTAAAGTATGTATACTGAGTCTCCTTTATATTGTACTAATAATGCACGTTTTATCCTTTTGTCTAACGACCGTCTATTTTCACTGTTAGGTCGGAACACATAATGGTAATTAGCGTGTTTTTACCTTGTATGTGGTGGTTGTGGATGCTGATGGTGGCTGACGACGGTTGTGAGTGGTGTTATGTGGTGGTGAATCGAGAAGAAGCACACCCAAATCACTAACCTAAATTTAGAGTTTTTACCCACACAAGATGGCTGATAGGTTGATATGCAATGGATCTAAGAGAAGAGGGAGATTAGAGCTGGAGGGTGGTGGCAGGGGCAATATTTTACCGGCGAGAATCTAAAGGGATTCTGGTAGATGACGATGCCCGAAAATTTTGTAAAGTTGGCTAGAGATGTCCTTGGTGGTGGTCGATGGGAGTGGTGGTGGACTGGGTGACCGGTGGTCAATGGTAGTGTTAAAGGTATTTTAAGTTTGATAGATATTTAAGTTTTAGACTTTATGTAAATTACAATAATGGTCCTTCAACGGTAGTGCCGGCCAACACGGTCACGTAAAGTAATTATTTGTGTAAACCATGGAACGACACTTTATATTTAAATACAATATATAGACGCTGTATATAAGGCTTTCGCATGCTAAGACACCTCACAATAATCACATAGGACATTAATTTGCTCATGTCATAAGACGTTTAAACAACACATTAATTATGCTTCCACAAATAAACATTTTCAACTTTGTTTTGTAAATCTTGTACCTTAATTTGTCCGTTAAGATGACATGACGATATATATCAAAAACTCATTTAGAGTCGTTCGATATCGTTGCGCGTTAAGGTTCATGATGTCACGACCCCGCAGTGGTCTATAATACGCAAGGCACGTTTGTTCAAAAGAGTTAAAAATACACTTTCAATAGAAAGAGTTTTCACAAAGTCATTTATACTCTTAGGGTAAGTTCATAAACTCATTTTTATCAACCCACCAAGGACTCGTCTTCCCCAAGTAAGTGTAAGAATTTAGCAAGCATAAGCATGACTCTGGGGATTTGCTTAAGAAAAGATGAGAGATTCATAGACAAATACAAATCAAGTTCTACTTAAGTTAAAGTTCTTACAATCATGACGAATAACTAGAACACCGAAAACAAGAGCTCAAAAGATGGTATAGAATAAGTGAGTGTGTGTAAAGCTGAGCTAAAGCTTGTGGAAGTGAGGGCTTAGGCTAGCCTTTACAGGCAAAACTCGATATCGGGCACAAGCCTTGACTGGGAGTGGGCACGGGTCGTGTTCCTCAGAGGTCAGTGGCACAAGCCGTGTTAGCTCGGGGGCACGGGCTGTGTGTGGCAGATATAAAAGTCAACTCTCTTGGGGCATTGCTTAAGAGGGGCACGGGTTGTGTCTGAGGCCAGAAATCCGAAACTTTGCATTTTTCTTCGTGTTTTCTTCACTTTTCAGTTCTTTTTGTGATTTTGACGTGGATAACACTAAAAAAACTAAAAAGGAAACATTATCACTTTGTTTCAGTGATAGTTAGTCAGTTTAAGTCCATTGTGTGGGGGATATTTGATCATAAAATATGTATAAATTGATGTATATCAGCTATACTTTTAAACCCTCATTTTTTACACCTTATCGATACATTTTATTTCATATTAATTACCAATGCAGTGGTTATTACTCACTACCTTTCATCTTTTTAGAATATTTTATTTATTAAAGTGTGAGAGAGAGGAAAGATGATTAGAGGAAGAGAGATAAACGTGGTGTGGTGAAATGGGTTGAGGCATGTGCTCTATCCTTACAAAGGGATCAAACTGCATCGAATGAGGGGGAGGGGGTGTCGTGGTGTGCCTGCAAGTCCGTAGGCCAACTCACCAAGGGTCATACCGTACCCTCTGATGTGAGTGTTACGCTAAGTCTTATCCAACACGATGATATTACTAGGCCAAAAGACCCTTGATGCTTCCATGTCCCAAGAAAAATAAGAAATAATAATATACACTTCTATTAAACACCATTAACGAACAAGGTCTTTTTCGATGGTCATGGGTCTTGGATGCAACGGGGTCTTTTTTGATGGGCTCGGTAAGAAAGCGTTTACAACCTCGCGGCGTGAACGACAATAGTTTCACATGGGACATGTGGGTTCCAAAGAAGGTAAATGTATATTTTGGGTGGAGAGCATTATTGGAGAGACTTCCAACTGAGTTTGGCTTACACAAAAGTAACATCAACATAGGTTCGATGGTCTGCCCGCCCTGCGATGAAGCCCAGGTTTCAAGGGAACATCTATTTACATCGTGCTTTATTGCCCCTTGTATTTGGAGCATGATAAATGAGTGGTGCAAAATCTCTCCAATATACGTGTTCTTCACTAGAGACCTGTTTCAAGTGCATAAAGGCTATGGTAAGAGTGTAGAGGTGTAAAAGTTGGTGAATGTGGTTAATATAGTTGCGTGTTGGTGTATTTGAAAGACTTTGAAATAAAAAAAAGTGTACAATCAATGGCTAATGAAAGAAATAAAAGCTATAGGATACGTATCTATGGTGCAAGCGAGAAGAAAAGGGTTAGTTTTAACTTGGAATTAATGGAGAAGTTTTTCAATCTAATGTTTTTGCGTTTCCTTTTCGTTATTTAATTGTACCATGTATTAATGTTGGGTGTGAATGAGTGGGGGATCAAGTAAAGTTGGTGTACTGGTTAAATACTAAGCTTGTGGTTGAAGATATCTAGGTTTTAGTCTCACTCACACCATTTTGTGAGATATCGGTGGGCAATAAAGGATTGAGCTTGATTGATCCTGAGTCACAAGGGAGGGTTTACGGGCTTGACCGGTTCCCGTCCGATGGTGCAAATGGGGGGCGCTCCCGGGTTCCCTCGTTATGATGTTCGAACTCGAGACAATGAGTAGGTTCAGAATAACCTGTCTCGATACATCGCTGAACCAAATTACCCTTAAAAAAATTGAGTGGGGGCATATCGCATATGAACTAAATGGATGTATATCATGTGTTATGGTTGGGAGGTGTAAAGTTTAATTATAATGAAAATTATTGTTCACTTTTTATCTAGTTTAACTAATATTTTTAAACGTGAAAAATATATCTATAAAAAGTATATTAAACTCAAAGTCAAAATATAATATTGTTATATATTTTTTGAAACACTGACAAACCTTTTCATATAACGCTGTATTTTTTTATATAACGATGTTGGCATGATCTGTTATATAACATGTTAACATTGTACAATAATGTGTCAGGATAACTTAGATTTTCAGGTCGTCGTTCGACAGATTTACCATACGTAACATATCTTCTGGTTGCTTCTTACAATTTTTAAAATTTTGACTTAAATAACTTGATCATATATATCTATATCTCAATTATTATACCCTCTCCTTTTATTACCCATGCTTTTGTACCAAATGATGATGACTCTTCATGCAATATATACTTTGTTCGCATGAAACATATGATTGATTAAAATATGTTGTTCATGCTTATTTGTGGAGTGATGATTTGTGAGTAGGTAATAGGTATGCTTTTACCCGCACAAATCTTATTTTTGTTGTTTTATAGTCCTAGAAAGAGTTATTGGTACCACTAAATTATAACAAATCCTAAAGATACGTGTAACTTTTCGTGTTCGATTGATATGGCAATAAATCCATGTTTTTGTTGCTTATAAAAGGGTACTTGGACCAATAAGGTTTATCAAGGTCCCAATAACAATGGGAAGAAAGGAGACATCTAAAGAAATTGTTTTCTAGGCATTGATTTTTCGCTCTCCCTCAAGGGCTTCTAGCTCTAGCTTTATATGCAATACTGATCATATAAAAGCATGTAGCTAGGAGGCTTGAGGAGATCGAAAACTCAATGTCTTGAAGTAATACGATCATAGCAAGTCAAAATGTAAAAAGTCTTGAAGAATTTGACAGGTATTTTTATCTTTAAGAGGCTTATATATAGCTATTTTTTTACGTTAAAAGTAGTTCTTTATCGATTCTCTAAATTACCAATAGGTTTTTTGACGATATAAAATGTTTTATACTCAACGTTGCATATCAAATCAATACCGGCTAATGAACAACTAAGAAAACTTATCAAACCGTCAAGATCGATCTTAATCACACCAATACTATTAGCAATAAACATTTAAAATATTTAACGATACTTTGTCATTAATTACACGCAATGGAGCATACCACTTAGGCTATGTGTAATGGTTAAAGCCCCATAAAGCCCCACAAGGGGCATTATGCGCCATGTGGACGCTGACTGGGCAAGGGGCTTTATGGGGCTTTATGGTGTAGTGGATAAAGCCCCCATAACGCCCCATAATCATTGCTTTTATCCCCCTTCTCGGCGTTACCTGGCTAACGCCCTCCCCCTTTTTTTTCCCTGATAACGCCCCATAACGCCCCTGCGTAGTGGGGCGGGGCGTTATCAAGGGCGTTATAGGCTCTTTTTTTGCCCCATAACGCCCCATTACGGATAGCCTTATTAAAGGATGTTTCGTATCTTGTCTTATTCAAGTTTTGTTTTTCTCATTTTTATGAGATATATTTACATACAAAAGGACTTTTTTAGAAAAAAAATTATATGACATAAATCATGTAAGTACCGTAAAATGTTATACAAGACTACTTATATAACATTTCTTCTTGTTTCATTCATCATCATCTATAATTGGTTCTCAAATTATCCTCTCTCTCTCTCTCTCTATATATATATATATATATATATATATATATATATATAGGGTTAGGTTCAAATAAGAACTTTTTGTTTTGAGAACTTTTGAGAACTAAATCTCAACCACAAATTTCAGGGAGGGGGGGGGGACCACTACAATTCATGGGAGGGGGGATACATGTAATAAACTTGTGGCTCAAATTAGTTCTTTTTACCTATATATATATATATATATATATATATATATATAATATAATATAATAGTTAGTTTAGTTTTAAAAAAATTGATTAGAATTCGTATATATTGAAAAAAGTAATCAAATTTACTAACTTTTCTTAATGTCTAATCATCAAAATTGTTCATATAGCACTTGAATATTGGTTTTAACGGTTTGTACGATAAAAAACATATTTGCATCGGAACCAACCCCATACTTTATATCCAGGGGCGTAACTAGAAACTTTTAAAGAGTTAACAAAAAAAATTTAGGAAGGTTCGAGGGCATAAAACTAAATTAATATATAAAATATATTGTCTTGTTATGCATAAAACTAAAAAGAGTAAATTACGTCAGAGGTCCTCGTGGTTTCACAAAGTAATGAAAGAGGTCCTCAAGGTTTAGAAATTATGAAAAAGGTCCTCGTGGTTTGTATACTTGTAACACCAGAGGTCCCTGTTCACTAACCCCGTTAAGTTTTAATGTTAACTAAGAAATTTGGAATTAAAAGCAAGGACGATTGTGTAATTTTCCCTTGTATCTAATAGTGATATGCTATTGTGGAAGATTTGCTCAAATAAAAGATTCTATAACACTGTGCTTTGATACAAAGATAACGCAAATATAAAACGAAACAGAAAGAAACTCTGCAATAAAATCTGAGGTAGAATAAATTTTGGACTAACTGGAAGGTAGGAACGAGCTAGAAATTATGTAAAACAAAACCAAACACGTGGATGATAATCCCTACATGCAGCCCGCTGCCCGTACGTAATCCCCAATAACTTCTTTTTTAACCACATCTACTCTACGTAAACATTAATAATTAATACCCTTAAAATCTCATGGACAACGACAAAACTAAAACTGCTTCCTTCATCTTCACCTTCTTCTTCTACACCTTGTTGGTGTTGATTTACACCGTCTCCGCCGGCCGTCCCGCCGCGGAACAGCCTCTGACCGTCGTCGCTGCTGCTGGCGGTTCCAAGAATATCCTTCTCCCGGGCGAGAAGGACGACGCTGTTAATCTAGAAGCAGAAACCGGCAATAAACCAACAATTAACGATGATCTATCAGTACTGCCGCCGCCGCGTCGTCATACGGCCAATTTCACCAGATATTTCCATCCTATCAACCGTCACTTCCAAGGCCGCCCGAAACAAACACAAACGACAGGAGGAAAGGTGGTACGACGGCCTAATTGCGTGAAGCACTCGCAGTACATGATCCCTCCTTCGACCAAGACTAGTTTCCGGGGAGAGGTTCCCTCGAGTTGGTTGAAGGCCAAGCACCATTACGGGGGGACGTCGTCGTCGTCCCGTAATGGGCCGCAGGAGAACAACGAAAACTACCGAGGTAGGAATCAACAACAGAATAATAATAATAATAATAATAATAATAATAATAATAAGAAAAAGAAGAAGGAGAATAATCATGTGATGAAGACGAGGAATCATGTGTTCGATCGGGAGAAGATGAATAAGAGTTTGAGGCGCCAACAGAAGAAGAATGATCAGCTGAAATCTGGTGATGGGTTCATGAAGGACATTCGCAAGTTTCTCAAACATACTTTTGATTGATCGATTCAATCCATCGATCATGTACGTACATACGTACGTACGTTCTTCAACCTTCAATGCATGTGTCAAGTAATTAATTAATTAATGTGTGTGTGTATATATATTATATTTCATTATGACGTAATAAATTAATGTTGTTTATTGTTGTATTTGTAAACTGTACATAAGTAATTGCATCCATTGGATCAGATGTAAATTAGTAGAAGACATATTTAACTAGATATCTATAATCAATTATTTTAAATATTACTTGAATTGTTTTTACCGTTAAATTAACGATCACATTATTAGCTGTAATTAATGTAATTTATAGGTTTTGAACTCAATCGTAATTACTTTCGATCAGATAGAATTTTTCAAAAGTGGTGTATAAAAACTATATATATGATTGAGGAAGATTTAGTTGTGTATAAAATTAGGGATCCACTCAATCAAGACCAAAACTTGTATATACTAAATGGAATAATTAATACAACAAGACCAAAATTACTTCAAACTCACGAATCTTCAATTCATAAATAGTAGTTAATAATTACAACAATCTAGATATATATAACATGAAAAGTAGATGCACAAACACACACATAATAAGAAATGTACATCAAAGTTTTAATTAAAATCATGCACAAATATTCGTAATAAGAGTCAAACCAAATAGTCAAAACGTGTGATCAATTGATCGAAGATGCATCTACCTAAGCGATAACAAACTAGCTATAGCTAGCTACTTGCCTTTCGAAAAACAAAACAAACAAAAATCAAACCAACTACTCATTACGGAAATCAAACGGTTCCGTTTGTCGAAAGTTTATTCCGTAAGCATCCCCGTTCTGCCCTCAGAATTAATATTCTTGTTGCGTCCGGATCCCGAAACCTAAATTAAGAAAATGTCGCTGGCCGGCCTATCTCGATCTTGTTTTCCTTTTCCTTTTTGAGTGTGATCGAAGCCAAGCCCAAAATAGCTCCTTCCCTTTCTTGTCTGCTTCGTTTCGTGAGCCCATCAGCTGGAACCCAACATGAGCTTCCACTTTCAAGATCTGTCCGTCTAGGCAGGCCGGCCTCTAGAGCAATGTGAATTGAAGCTTACAAAATTAACTTGTAATTAAGTTAGGCTATGCGTAATGCCCCAGTGGTGGGGTGTTTTAGCGTATTCACGCCCTCCCCCGGCGTTTTACCCTCCTTCCGTGATTCTAACCACGGCGTTTTGTTTTTTTTTTTTTTCAACCAGCAATCAGTAATTAATTACAAATCAAATAACAACCATTTACACTATCACTAATCCACTATACTACACTTTCTCATTATCACACCAGACCTTACATGATATGCCTAATCACCGTTATGAAAGAAAAAAAAAATAGATATTGAAGTGTGGGACAGTTGAACGATTGAAGAAGTCAAAAGAGAATTTAATTAGGAGTGTGATTTATGGTTGAGATTTGTTTTAATAATAATATTAATAATAATAAGTATAAGCATGGCACCTGTTCTTCAACATTATTGGGATGTTTGTTTTACTATATTCTTAGTTTTTTTTTAGCGGATATCATCCGAAAATATCCTTGACAAATAAAGTATCTTTCTGTCTGAATAACCTCTGATCTGTAGGTCCGAAGGAAACCCGCAATTAAAAAAAAAACCTTGGCTGAATCTGGAATCATAAGCCTTAAACGAGACTTGAAACCAAAATCTCCCATCCCATTTGAAAAGTCAAGAGGTACCATTAGAATGATTAGTTAGAATGAAATTTGAAATTTTCATGGAATAAAATTTACACTTAATCATACTTAAACTCTCAACTTTATAATTACAAAATGTATCATTTTATTTATCCTGAAAACAAACATCTCATCCCTCCCTCCTTAATTAGCAATTAAGTATATCCCATATTAGATCAAGATCATAAGACGGCATCCCCGCTAGAGACCAACCACCCCCCGTCTCGGCCGTCAACTCACCCGATGATGATGATGATGATGATGATGATGATGATAACAACGAAGAGCAATTATCACCACCACCATTTGATGAAGTCTCCACCAGTACCGTCCTCTTCTTACCACCTGCTTTCTCTGTCCCCCTGCTGACTTTGACTAATTTCTGACAAACCGCCTCGATCTTCTTATCCACCGTGGCCCTCATAGCACTCAATTTACGTTGTTCATCATCCTCTCCAACCTGCAAGTTTGGAAAATTCATACGCGCGTATTCCCCACGTAACTTATACGCGGCTCGGTCGTAAGCGTAGGCCGCCATCTCGGGGGACTCGTACGTCCCTAACCACACACGCATCCTATTCTGCGGCACTCGAATCTCCGCCACCCATTTCCCCCAATGCCTCTGCCTCACTCCTCTGTACGAAGATTCCTTCTTCTTCTTCTTCTTGTAACTCGACTCAAAATTCAAGATTAGATCTCTCTGTTGTTTGAGGTAGACTGAAGACCCATTTGACGACGACCAGTAGTCTATCTCCGATGATGATGATGATAATAATGAAGAACAAGAGTGAGACAAGATTGAATCTAAGGTGCTTTCATTCCTGCCTGTTAAGATCAAATTCGATAATGAACATCGAACTGAATCACTAATGATTGAAGAAGAAACGAAAGGATTAATCGATTGTTTTTGTTGCATGATTAATTGTGAGTTTTGGAGGAAAAGAGTTGAATGCTAATTAATTTATGGGAGAGTAAGTAGAGTTGTTGATGATGATATATTTCATGTGGATATGTATGTACAAGGTGTATTTATAGGCAATTTTCGTTTAGTTTGATGATTAAAATTTTAATTTGGATTTTCTTGAAATGAAGATGACCTTTTTACCCCTAAAAAGGGTATGTATGTATGGATTGAACACAAGTTCATGTTGACCTAGAGTACTGTCTGTGTTTCTCGTTTAAAAAATAATAAATCTAACGATATGATTTCCTTACATTTGAAACGATGACAACTCAAATAACCTACATCTATCTAATAATTTATTCATTTTTTCTTTTAAATTTATTATGTCAAGTTGGTGATTGAAAACCGATAAAAGTCATTCAAGTGGCAAGAATCATCATTGTTATTTTGGCTATGGTGATGCTGACTTGGTATTTTTATAAATATTTAAATATTTTTCTACTTTTATTTTTATAAAGCATTCACGATATGTTTTTTAAAAAATATATGAGTGTAAATCTGTAAAATTTGAGGTTTGGTTATGAGTGATTGTGAGTTGAGGAGAGATAAAATGTTTAGCAAATCTGCACCATTTGACAAAAAAACTGGTGATTTGCTAAAATTTGGGAATTGAAAAAGAGAGCAAATGTAATGATAAGGTATAAAAAGTATTATTTAATTATGGTTATGAGTGAAAGAGAGAGAAAAAGTAATAATAAAAATATAAATTATATAGATGAGGATGGATAAGCTGATGTGAATGCTCTAACTTACGTAGATATAATATATAGTATTGCAGGTGCGAGTGAATTGTTACTAAAACTATATTAATGTGAAAAAGCCATTCGATTTTATGACATTTTATGAAGGTGGAAGCTATGTCTACTCCCACAACATAATATTTGTATCCTTTTTTATCGATATTTGTATCCCTATTGATCGATGTCCGGATCGTATAGGGTAATATACAAACCGTATATTATTTAAGAAAACAAGATAAAAAGTCTATAAATTGTCTCTGATATATAACTATATGACCCTTATATTACAATTATAAATTAAAAAATTATAAATATAAAATAAAGGGTAACATTAGAATATCAAAAATTAATAACACCCATATACAAATATATTTGTTATGTATAAGACTTTCCGTGATTGAGTTGACATCCATCAACTTTTGTCTTTTTGGATTATATGGCCCGTATACTAATTTAATATGGCTTGTATACTAATTTATCCCGTCCGTATAATATTTTTATTTTTGTCTTTTTGTATATATACGGCCCCTATATTTTTATATACATGCCATATAGATTTTGTAGTTTTGTGGAATTCTATGGTTTGATATGGCACATGTATATATGTATAGAGAAACAAAGATCAAATGAAGGTACAAATAGTAAGACCCTTTATGAATAATTTATAAGTAGAAAATATGCGTGTCACCATCCTAAATAAAAAGAACATATAGTAATTCCTTTACTAAATGATAAAGATATATTATAACATCTTGGTCATCACACCTTAGCCGATTTGGCATGCAATAACCTTGTCTATACGTGGGTGACAATCGTATAAAATTAATATTAGGTTGCTCACAATGTTGGTAGCATGTGGGCTTGATTTTATTGCACCAGCTAAGCCGCCCTCCAAGCAAGCGACGTTGGATGCATCCGATTTTGGGCATTAGCCATTGGTGACAAGCGGGATCCATCCCAATTCTTTTTTCTACTCATAACAAATAGGTATGAATTGGTTGTATGTAGAAACAGAGTTATAGAATTCGCTAGAAGCTATCAGGTCGGTCGAGTGGGGAGTTGCGAGTACTCGGGCCTAGGCGGGGTGTACTCGAAGAGTACTCGGACATGGTAATTACAAAGAAAACAAATTTCTATAAAATAAATACATGTGCAGATACTAATATTTATAGCAAAATAAGTGAGCATTATATATGTCAATAAATGTTAAAAATCAAGAGCATTATCAGTCATGTATAGTGGCGGAACAAACTTTATATTTAATGGAGATCACAATATCATGCTATTTTTGACCGGATGTTGACCGCCAACAACTAAGGTTGACCGAATACGCCTACCCTAGGCAAATTATAGCAAAAGTGCCTCGGCAGCCCTCCGACTAGCGACTACTCAGATAGTACTCAGCCGCCTAGACCAATTTTTATAACATTGTATGGAAATGATGAGTGTGTTAGCGTTGGAGTAAAAAGATTTATGCGAGAAAGATGGATAAAAAGATAATGTAATATGCTGACTGAGATTGTTTATGGGAGGGACAACCCCCTGCGTTACGGATAACCTTAGTGACATAAGTTCATAGCAAGTTAAAAGAACCAAAAGAGAATTTTATTATATTTTATATTATTTTTGTTAGAACTCTTTTTCTTATACATATGTTGTGAGAACCTTTTTATATATGTTACACATGTATAAAAATGAACTATTTTACACATGTATAAATATGTATAAATACATAGCTCGTATATGGTTCTCACATAAAGTGAAGTTCTCAATTGACCGCACTCTAGACCCACATGTTAATTCGATACAAAAATCGAACGATAATAAAAATACACTTGAAACCATTCATGTATACTACTTGGATAAAAAAAAAAATAATCCTTCGTATGATTAAAATACACATATACTTGTTAGGAAAAAATTATAATAATAACAGGTAATTCGTTTAAAAGTTTGTACAAATAATGTGAGAAACGCTAGCTAGAATGTGAGTCTAAGTGTGGACCACAATGCTACACCTTTTGCCATTTATTTGGTAGTTGAAATGTCACCATTCATTCTTAGCTTGGCATAAAAGTCAAAGCAGAAAAACAGAACACTGCACACACTTACCATCTCACACTCTTCAAACACGTATTAGAATTAGACTACACGGCAATAAGGAGGAGTTTTTGAGTCATTACTGATTCGAACATCTTTTGGTGCACTATGTTAAATACTAAGAGACATATATATATTTTTAAAAAAAATGGCTGATAATCTAACAACGTTTTTTTAGTGTTTTGGGCATTTTTATTTGTGTAGTTTGTTATGTTTTCTAAAAATTGATAGTTTTTCTAATATAACAAGATGACTAAACTTGTTTTTAGGGTGTCTCTTTATTATGAGTGCTTATAAAATTGATGTTTTACGGAGCATGAGTAAGGCCATTCTAAGCATCTTCAATATTGATCAAATTAAGAGAAAGCCAATAAAGTTTGTTGTTCCTCATTAACAAAAGCCTTTTCAATATTGATCAAATTAAGAGAAAGCCAATAAACTTTGTTGTTTCTCATTAACAAACTATCTACCAATACCTGAGGCCAATCAACTTTGTTTTTCAATATTGATCAAATTAAGAGAAAGCCAATCAACATTAACAGTATGGAGAAATTTACATACCTTACTATTAACACATGTATCTCCTTGGTGATCGACTTGTATATGGGGTACAATAATGTACAATAGAGTAATATTTTGCCTCTTTTATCTTGTTATTTTTGTTGGGTTCGTATGTGAGTTTTAAGATTCAAGTCAGGTTTATCGGAAATACGTACATACGATTAGATCTGGCCATTAACTGGATCATCCCACTAGTAGTCCATTTACAAAGAAATAATAGTAAACTAAAAATAAACCAACCATAGAGTGTTTTGGGTTTATACCTGATTAGTAAGAAAATTACAAGTGAAATGAGACACTCGGTGTCAACAGATCCAGTCACTCGATCTTGTACACAAAAAAAGTCCTCAATAACCAAAAAACCCTAATTGGTGTTTCGGGTGTGCGGTGACGGGTGATCGTTGACTGAGACAACAAAGGCGATCGACGGGGTTCCTGTGAAGCAACAATAGTGGGTCGCCGATAGTGATCGACGAGTAGGGGTGTAAACGAGCCGAGCCGAGCCCGAGCTCGACTAGGCTCGAGCTCGGCTCGTTTAAAAATAACAGAGCTCGAGCTCGGCTCGTTTCGAGTTTTGTTTGTAAAGCTCGAGCTCGGCTCGTGAGAAATTATCCTGGCTCGAGCTCGGCTCGGCTCGGCTCGTTTAATATTTTATAATTATTATTATATTATTTTATTAATTATATTTGTACATATTTATAATTAAATATTTTATATACAATTAAATACGTATTATCTTAATGATTTTTTATAATTTTATTTATAATATAACTAATATATATCTAAATGTATATAAAAAATTAAATAAAAACTATATAAATATAAATAAAAGCTATAAAAATATAAAAGCTCGTTAAGCTCGCGAGCCGACTCGGGCTCGAAATGTAAAGCTCGGGCTCGAACTCGTTTATTAAACGAGTTATATTTCAGGCTCGAGCTTAACGAGCTTTAATTTATCGAAACGTAAGCAATACATACCATAGTCAATATGTTTGCAAATGCCCGACCCGTTTGTAAAAATGCAAAATTAACACTTGTATCAATACTCAAACCCGCAAAACTTAATTTGATTAAGTCCTCATAACACCCACTCAAAATTTTTAACATAATCTTTAGTTTGACCATTCATCATATATTGTTTGTGTCAACTATGAACCACCGCAAAAAGAAACCAAAAAAGATGATCATGCAGTTGGAGGAGGTGGAAATATTCAAGTGAAAGATGAATTACAAGTATTGGAAGCAAGTTTTCCTCATGATTACCGGCCGGAGCTGCCGGGCGGTGGCGGTCAACCGGATGATTTTTTTTCAGGATTAGGAGAGATAGAAGTTGATCCCATAAGCATGTTGTTGAACCATGGTTTCTTGGGTGGTGGTGGTGATGAAGAAGCAGAAAATTATAGTAATGATTTGGATCCTTTCAGTTGAAACATAAACAAAAACGAATAAATATAAAACGCCACCGCCGGGTGATGATGCTATAACTCTTGGGCCATTTTACAAAGGTTTCTTTCGTTTTCAATTAAAACAAACTCAACTTGACTTGCAAAACAACTTATATTAAGTTTAGGATATTATTCCAAGGCTAACTGATAATGTATGTATGTATGCATTTTCAGCTGGTGGGGACTCTTGTTTCTGGGACAGTAAATCTTGCAGTATCTTGGTGGATGTTGGAGAACATCGAAAACTTATGCGATATCGACGGACTGCATCCCGAGAGTCCGTGGACCTGCCCCAAGTTCAAGGTTACATTTGATGCATCTGTTATATGGGGACTGATTGGACCCGAAAGACTGTTTGGACCCGGGGGTTTGTACCGAAACCTTGTATGGTTATTCCTAGTCGGCGCATTTTTACCAGTACCCGTGTGGGTAATGAGCAAGATTTTCCCGAAAAAGAAATGGATTCCGCTGATAAACATACCTGTCATATCTTATGGATTCGCAGGCATGCCGCCTGCTACGCCCACGAATATAGCTAGTTGGCTTGTTACTGGAATGATCTTTAACTACTTTGTGTTCAAGTATAAGAAACAATGGTGGCAAAAGTACAATTATATCTTGTCGGCCGCGTTGGATGCTGGGACGGCTTTCATGGGTGTGGTGCTGTTTTTTGCACTGCAATACGAGGGTGTTGATTTGAAGTGGTGGGGGACAAAGCCGGATCATTGTCCTTTGGCAACTTGCCCCACGGCACCCGGAATCAATGTGACCGGGTGCCGCATTTTCTAGGAAATGAAGTAGAACAAAGTTGACACTAATATTTTCAAGAATGAGATTTCTTTAGATGCAAGAATGCGTCAATAACGAGACCATAAATCTTGTACTTAAAATACGATAAAATTGACATATAGCCTTGAATGACCGACACGCCATAGATGATGAGAAATATAAAGGGGGTTTATATAGGATTAGTAATACGAATAAATATTTATTTTAATTAGTGCGTAGACAAAATATACAAACTAATGATGGATGCTTATTATTTGATTGTACTAAAGGCTCACATAATACTCTCATATTGTTTTAATATTTAATTAGTTATCAGGGGCGTAAAAATATTAGTTTTTTGATGAAAATGTGCGCTGATGTCAAATCGTTTTTTGTATTTCAAAAGTGTTCCAATGCAATCGGGGACTTCTGGGCTCGATTAGGCTCGGCTCGTTCGAGCTTTTTACCGATCCGATCTCGAGCCGAGCACGAGCTGTCTGTTGGAAATAATGCGTAAAACGATTATGACAATCGTTATACAAACATAAGCATTTCACAAGAATAGAAAATAAATGAAAGTCTAACCGAACCGACGATCAAGATACGGAAGTATGATCACGAACAGCAACTCTATCAGTCCCTGCAAAACCTGGAGAACACAGAAACAAAACGAAAGGAACCGGGCTTGTGTTTGACACAATTCCCTTAAACAGATTCGACGTCTGTTCCCAGGGTACACCGGTTCAAAACTGTGTGTACAGCCGGACGAGAATACTTGCCTGAAACGAGACCGGAATGAAGCTGTAGACGGAGATCAGCAGCAGCAGCACAACGTTGGAATGCAAATTTTCTGTGTCTTCTTTCTGCCCACAATTCGTGTTCTTATACACGTAAACTGGGCATACGAAGTGAACATCATTAATCAGTAATGAATGATCGATTTATGTCCATTAATCCGTAATGAATGATCAGGTTTGGAAAGCCAAAAGTCATTTCTAGAATCATCTTGTCGTCCACGGACACATGTTTCTGAGCTGCATTCGTGTCCGCAGGTCGCGCGGGCACGAGTTCAGAATTTCGACCCGATTAGCCATTTTTTTCACCCCCCCCTGCGCGAGGGTATGAGCTAGAGTAAAACATGACACAAGTGATATCTAGAGCTTTGAGGTTTATCCTTATAAACCAATTCACCTTTTGTTCCCACACCAATGTGGGATAGCTCACATCACATTTTCCAAACTTGAACAAACATTCTTTTGAGATAAACATCTCATTCACACACATTTTCCAACACTGTCTTGACTCATTTACACCCCTATCGTCGAGAGAGACATAGGACAGGGTTATGGAGTTCCCCTTTATTTTAGTGCATCTTTAAATAAGACCCCAAGACACCCGATCATAGTTTTTGCAAATTAACATTGAGAGTAAATTAACTATTTATTTAAATAATATATCCAAATAACTATTTAACAAACCATTAATTAACAAATAATTTAAGTCCCTTTCTTATCTCTAAGGCTAAGTGTAATCATAAAGCCCCATAAAACCCCTCCCTAGGGCGTTTTGCGTCATGTGACGGATGACATGGAAAGGGGCTTTATGGGCTTAAGGTTAATTGCAATACCCTTCCCATTTCCCCAATCTCCCACTCCATTTTTGGTGCCACCTCATCATTCCCCACCCCTTCCCATTTTTCCCCATTTTGTTTGCAATGGTTTCCCCATTTCCCCATTTCCCCATTTCCCCCAAATACTTTTTATAACAAATTATTTAAAATTAAAAAACAAAAAAAAAAACCATATAATACACCGTCTTCCCCACCCCACTCCCCCCACACTCTCCGGCAAGTTAAATTGGTTCTCCGGCAAGAATTTCCGGCGACTTCCGCCGCGCACCAGATCTCCGCCACCACGTCGCCGCCCTCTTCCGCCGTGCACCGAACCTCCGGCACCATCTCTCCCTCTCGGTGGCAGCTCCCCATTTTCATCTCCCGACCCCGAATCCACCTCCCCGATCGGGCTCCCCGAACCACCGGCGATGGTGTTCCCGACCCCCCCGTGACCACCGAACACCCCCGATCCAGCCCTCCCCGAAACCATTGCAATTAACCTAAGTGGTGTAGTCATGAAGCCCCCATAAAACTCCTCCCAATCATTGCTCCATTATTATTTTTTTAATTTAAAATAAAGTAAATTATATTAAAAACCATTTTATTTAATAAAATAACACACTAAATATAAAAAAACATAAGATAAAATAAAATGTAGCACGTGTCCCACGTTGAGATTGTTGTTTAGAGTGTAGAAAATATAAGCGTCAATTGAGATTGTTGTTGAGAGTGTAGAAAATATAAGTATGAATGAGATTTTTTTTGTCCCATATTAGTGCGTAGACAAAATAATGTGTAGCTTACATATGTAAGAACTAAGAAAAATTAAAATCTTATAACTGAGATTAGTAGAGTCCATAATTTCTTTCTAATTTTTTTTTTATTTTAAGCTGCAATTATTTCGCTAATAATGTATTAGTATAGAAGTTAATTAATATCAAATAACGTATCATTTTTTTTAAAGGATTTTTTTTTTTGAATCGTAACGTGTGTTGTTCTAACCTAGTTTAAATTTAAAACTGCAATAGACAATAGTAGTTGGCAAATAAATTAGTGGGAGTGGGGACAAAGACCAAGTCATGAAAATGAAACGACGACGATAGATGTAATTTTACTAGCGTCCGAGGGCAGGGATGTAATTTGGCACCTGAACTGAAAAAGTAGTATTTTGGCAGTATTATTATTAGATGGACGGACGTGTCGGACATGAAGCGTGTGGGGACGCCGACATCCTGGAGGTGGGGCCCCATATCTATCTCGTGACCTTCGATTCATTTCGTTTCTGTGGTCCTTCCTAGTCATGTGTCTTCTTGCTTAATATATAACAGCTGGCAGCTGCTCTTTTATTTCATCAAATTCAAATATAATAAACTAATCATTTTAATAATAATAATAATAATAATAATAATTAATAATAGGATCTGCATGGAGTTTTACTATACAAAGATAATTTATTTTATTTATTAGTTTTTCTTAATTAATTTACCCGTTTTCAATGTTGATTTTGCATCTATCTTTTAAAATCACAAGTGTCATGATGTACCTTTTCTCAAATTTATGCGAAGCATCTATCTACTTGCATGATGAAGATAGCATCTCATAATGTCACGATGACTTCATGATGACGAAACAATGTATTATTTATAATGATATTTTTTAACATCAGCGCACATTTTCATTAAGGGTGAAGTGGCATCGATCGGAGACGAAGTGGAGCAATCTATATATCCCATAGAGTAAAAGTTTACTTGCGAAGAACACTGACTCACAAGTCACGACTCCAAGAATTTGATGGAAAGAAAACGACTTGTCGAAGTTTTGTGAGTGTGGAGCGAGCTATTTAATAACACCCCCCCCCCCCCCCCCTCTCCTATTCAAGCTGCTACGACACTTGGACCGGATTTGTGCTTGGCTAGACATCGATTATTGGCTCATTCCAACTTCGTCTTTGAATTTATATCATTACATCGAGAAACACAATTGCTCGAGAAAAAATAAAAGAGGTTTTTCACATCATTTTCTACATGACTTGGTGGGCTATTTGGCTTTGAGGGATCTTCACGTTTTTCAACCAACAAAAGTTTGAAACAGGGAGTTATTGATCTTATTGTATTTTACTTTTGTACTTTGTTCGTTTATAGGAATCGTAAAACAAACTTTAGTTGGGTTGAATGGACTCATAGTTAATCTGTTTCTTTTGATGTATGTTTTCCTAGCTCATCTTAGTGTCATAGCCAAATAAATTTATAAAAATCTGGGGACACGACTACACGATAGAGGTTGTGGGCCAAATGAGACCGTCCATGGAACATGGATGAGTCAAAGGGCTTTTAAAGTTAATAATAGAGATCGAGATGGAACTTGGAAGAAGTCAAAAGAAGATAGAGAGATGGGTCGGTTTGACATTTTTGAGTTACCAAATTATTGGAGATCATAACTCATGAAGTCATAATATATATGTTAGATTAGGCCCATTTTGTAACAGATCTGCCTTGCAAACAGAGTGCTCAGTTTTATAAGCAGAAAATGAAAAATTCTAAAAAAACTTGTGTTTTTTTAACGACAAATTTTTCATCAATATTATCAACCTTACACTTACATGGAGCGATCAGGAGTTACTCAAAAACCACTCGCTAAATATCTATATATGGGGTTGGTGATGAATCGATCTGAACTTATTTAATAAACTAGTTTAAGTCTAGCATTGAGTTTAACTATGTTCGTAAGTCTAGAAAGGTTATTATTTATATAAATATAATAACTCTTAATTATTACTATAATAAAATTCTAAATTATAATAAATGTTATTACATATAAACAATTATGATGAAAATAAATATAATATATATATATATATATATACTAGTTTTTTTATTCCCGTGTATTACACACGGATGAGTTTAAAAAACAACAAATACAATCATAATTTACAACAATTATGTATTTTTATAACTATCTAAAATTTCTCAGTATAAATTTGAATTAAAACTTAATTAAAGTAAAAAGATTACAAAATTAATTAAATAGAATTAAAATATTTTATATTATATGTATAATATATAATTAAAATATTATTGTGAATAAAGTATTATAAGTATTATATATATTAAAGTATTAAAGTATATGCTATTAAAATATATTATTTTAATAAATACAATATATACAATAAAATATTAACCTTAATATTAAGGAAAATTGGCCTATATTAATCCCAGTTATTACCTATTGGCCGATAATAATCCCAGTTATGGTTTTTCCCTATAATAATCCCAGTTATTAACATGTTGGCATATATTGATCTGCCGTTAAGTTGTGACTAACGGTGTAAATTTTTTGCTGACTGGACGTCCTAGTAGGATCCTACGTGGCACTTAGTTTTAAAAAAAATTAATAAAAAAAAACCTAAAGCCCTAATAAAAGAAAAATTTGCCGTTCAAAACTCAGCCCCATCATATTTGCCGTCGAAATTTCCGATCATCGGTTCATCACTTTGTTGAATTTGCCACCTGCAACTTCTTCGACGACACACTAGACTTCGCAACACACCACAACTGCTCTTCACCGTCCCACAGCGATGGAGCCGTAATCGGTCCCTCACCGTTTCTGATCGCCGGCGCCGCAGCCGGAGATCCAGTACTCACCACCGGCGGAGCAGCGTGGTAGCGTTGAGGGTAAGGGTTACATGGTGGGAGGCTGAAACCGTAAGGATGATAGGGGCTGCTCGTTGGAGCCATCTTCGAAGACGATAGACTAGCCGGCGCCGGTGAGAACTGAATAACCTGCGGCGGCAGAGGAGTTGCGGATGACCACAAATTATCAATGAATGAGAGCTTTCTCGATGTGGTTTTTGGTTGTTTTAACTCCGGAAGGATCACGTTCACGATCTCCGATCGGAAAACGCCAAAATTGTTCATCTATTTCAACTATGAAGTCAACAAATTAACAGTTTCATCAGAAAAACGAGTTAGGTTTATAGTGTAGGTTGAGTTTATCTTCTCCAGCAAGCCAAAAACAGGCTTGAGATGTGATCGGTGTACGCAATTAGACGAAAACAAAACGGAGACTTTAATCTCCCTCTCTAAACCCCATCTAGTGAGAGAATGCTGCAAATTCTTCATTTGAAAAAGTTCAGATGCTTTTTATTGATAAACATTTGATTTTGATTTTATTTATTTTGATAAGTTCTTCATTGAATTCTTCATGAGGAATAACTCCTACGTATGTTTAATCCAGCTAGTATCTACTAGTTTAATCATGGCATTACAAAGTGATGAACTGATGATCGCAAATTTTGACGGCGAATTCGATAGACTGAGTTATTGAATGGAAAATTTGTTTTTTATTAGGGCTTTGGTTTTTATTTTATTAAAAGTTTTTTTTTTAAAATTAAATGCCACCTAGGATCCTATTCAGACGTCTAGTCAGTAAAAATTTAACACCGTTAGCTACAACTTAACGGTGGAGCAATACAGGCCAACATGTTAATAAATGGGATTATTGTAGGGAAAAATCATAACTGGGATTATTATCGGCCAATAGGTGATAACTGGGATTAATATAGGCCAATTTTCCTAATATTAAATATAGTATTTGGATAATTACTAACCTTAATATAAAAAAAATTATATTTGAGTAATTACTTATTGGATAATTATTATTAAAAGTTTAAACTAAATAAACCCTAATATGGAAATTTAGTATTTGGATAATTATTTATTAAAATTTTGACTTAATCCAAAATTTTATGGTGATGAGAAGTGTCCTTATTACTAAATAAAGTATGACAAACCTTTTTGTTTATTATATATATATATATATATATATATATATATATATATATATATATATATATATATTAGCTTTTAAACCCATGTATCACATAGTTGGAAATGTTAATAAAATAATAAATATAATTAACTATATTAAAATTTAGTATAATAATTGGAATTAAAAAGTTTAAGAAATTTTTTATTGAAACAGATTATAAATTAGAAATAGATTTATACACTACATTTAACGTTTGGTTTGCCAATCTTTCATTTTCATCCAATATCAAAAGTTTAAGTCCATCTATGCTCTTTACGCTTGAAAATTACACGTACAATTGTCCATGACAGAAACATTGATTCTTTAATACACACCACCTCTGGAAAGTGAATGCCTTTGACTTTTATTAACGTTCATTCCAAAAAAAAATTGTGATCGGATATTGTCTTTTTTTTTAATTTAAAAGATATCCTTTTATCTGAAGGAGACATTGAGATTCTTGAAATAAATGTACAAAAACCGATATTATTTCCCTATATTACTTCTTTTTCTATGACACGCTTTCCAAGATACACAATTTGTAGTCGAGTACTGAAAGTGCGTGAGCGTATGAAACTTCTATTTAGTCGTAATGAAATCAATGTAAACGAGTAAAATGTAGAAAGTAAATACAAAGAAGACTTTTATTAACCACAGAGAACCACAGAGTACACTTAGAAGATATATGACACGGAAGCTTAACAATTCTATACAAGATGAACTATTTATACAAGCTGAAATACGATCGGCCGAACCTGAGGTTCGGGCACAAGATCGGACCTGTCCGAACTCTAGGTTCGCTGGGAGTTCGGACCTCAGCAGACTTGTGCGAATCGTCTTGTATTCAATACTTCACATGACGATCAGAACTATGTATCAACAAGTACCATTACAAATACCATTCTTTTGATTAGCATAACATGCATACCAACTTTTAAAACTAACCTATGACTTGGCAAACCAAATTTTAGTTATATATTTTACTACAATTAAAAAATTAAACCTTAATACGAATTTTTAGTATTTGGATAATTCTTTATTAAATATGTTAGTAAAAACGATTAGTTAGTAAAAAACTTTTTAGATTTATTTGTTGTGTATACAAACAACTAGAATATATTTATATGTTTAGTTTTATAATATATTTGTTACTCAAAGGCAAAATAAGACTTAATAAAAAAATTGTATTTTGGATAATTACTTATTAAAAGTTTAAATAAAATAAACCTTAATATGAAGATTTAGTATTTGGATAATTAACATTAATATAATTGTTTTGTATTTGAATAATTACTTATTAAAAGTTTAAATAAATTAAACCTTAATATGGAAATTTAGTATTTGGATAAAACTTATTAAAAATTTGACTTTGTAAAACTTTATGGTGATGAAAGTATTCAGAACCCATTCCTTATATTTATCTCTATAATTTATAATTTTATCATTATGTTTTCTATGTCTTTCACTCACAACCACAATTAAATAATATATTTTTATACTATGTCCGCTCTTCCACTTATAACTAAACCTCAAATTTTACAGAATTAACAATTTTTTTTTGTAAAATATACAAAATTTCAATATGTTTTCTCTCTTCTCCACTCACAACCACTTACAACCAAACCTTAAACTTTAAGGACTTCACTCACATATATTTTACAGAACGGGCTGTGAATGCTCTGACATGTGTCATTTTTTTTTAATTAAAGCATTACCAAACTTTTTGTTTATTATATGAAAATAATATAGATATAGATATATAAATGTAAGTTAGGCTAAATTGAGAAACTTACTTTTGAGAACTTTAAGGGTTAATCTCAACCAGTAATGTTATAGAAGAACCAATCCAAAAATAATTATAAAAAAAAAAAAACACTCTATACTCTTCTAAATCTCAAAAATATTCGTTATTCTCTAAACAATCCAAAAAATCTATCGAACGACTACATCAAGTGCACAATCTTCCATGGTAGAGTACACAGTGCTTCAGTATTACAATTTATGTTTTTGTAAGTTTGTAAATACAATAAAAAACTTTATTAATTTTTATGCAGTTTGTATTTGTTAAATTAAGTTAGAAAAAAAAAAGCTAGTTTGGAGGTTTCAACCGCTTTGCATAGGATCCGAATATTTAAAAAAATAAACTGGTTTTAGCTCTCCACAATGGTCCAAAACCCAATTCCATTGCATGTCTCTCTTGAGCCCAATAAAAAGTATATATTAATGGACCACCCATTATTAAAATCTGAATCACCAACCACACGTAACGTAAGGCTCTAAAATGAAAGCCCAAGTTTTGCTGTGATTTATCAATTTTATTTTTTTTATTTCAGCAAAACTCAAGTCTCTATAAAGCTAGCATGAGTAGACAGTAAAAAGTATAAATAACTTGATTTTCAATGGCAGGAGAGGCCTTAGCCTCCTATGATCGAGTTTTATTTGGGTTAATAGTAGTAGGGCTAAGAAGTGGATGATCGAGTGGAACGAATGGTGTAAAATTAACGGTGTTGTATGGTTTTCTGGGGCCGTTTTTAGCGTCTTGCTAGTCAGTGTTCCCTCCCGTATGTTTTACATTTTTATTCGTATTTATTTACTTATTATTCTTTTTTTTTTCATTAATCTTTTTGATAAATTCAAATTGAATAAACTTTTTCATTTTGTTACTTGATGTAATCGAAAAAAACACTCATCCCATAAGAAATAAAATCTTAGAACTACAAGAAATCACATTCGTTATGTAATTGTCCATTAAGTATCAATATGCTATCAAACAAGTAATTTTTTTATTCTAACGTAATAACCTATTTCATTCTACTCTCAATTCCTGGATAATAAAAAGACTATGATAAATCATCTATACTTTTTATATTATTTAACGTTTTAAAAAAATCCAACTAAGAGTGACCCACATTGAGTCTAATCAAGCACATGTGAAGCCCTAGTATTTAAGGACTAAGGAGGTCAACATGATAAACTAAAAGGACCAAACCTGCAAATCTTGAGTAGTGTAGTACCCTCCAGGCCTCCCTGGTCTTTCCATTTCGTGGGTTTTCTTTTCTTTCCCCCAATCTGCCTCACAGGAGAGAAATAATAACAATAATAGATTAATAGGGTCAACGAAACGAAAAGCTTGAAATCGACGTGTGAATGGCGGATCGGAGCTTGCTTATGGAAGGAGGAGAACTCCAGAGTCCCCTTGTTCGTCTGTGCATCGAAGCCGCCACACAAAGCGGAGACGCCGTCGAGACGTGGCGGAGGCAGCGACGGACTCTCGAGCGCCTGCCCTCTCAGCTCGCCCAAGCTCTCATCCACCGGCTTCTCTGTCGCCGCCTTCTCTATCCCTCTCTTCTCGAGTAAGTTTTTATGCCGGATTCACTACCCAATATAGTAGTATAGTGCCATTGGTATTCCAAAGTAATAATAAGTAGCAAATATTATCAACGAAAATGTTAAAGAAAAAACTAATCTGGTGATGAGTGAGAGCACTCACCTCAGGAGGTTAGGTTATGCATACATGACTTATTTCTAAAATTTGGACAAAATAGTAATGATAATATATATTATTAATCCCTTTTGGAGTATTCAAAGGCAAATATGCATATGTGAGACATGATCCGGAGGGAGGTATTTATAAACCTTTAAATTTTAGTGAAAAACTTGTTTTTTAGCTAAATTATTATGAGGATGGGATGGAGAAGCTGCTGCTGCTGCTGCTGCTGTGAATGCTCTAAGGCCTTTGAAATTTGCTCTGACATGACAACTCTTGTAATGGTTTCGGTCTGGAACAATATAATATCACCTAATTTAGTAATGATCTATAGTCTGGAAATTTTAATTGGATGCAATATATTATCATATTGTTTGTTTTTTTTGATAATATTAAAAGGGGTGCAGTTATAGCTTGATATTGATTTGTTGAGAACTGCACAGGATTTGTTTTCAAGACCAACAGTTACTTGTCAAGGATTTCTGACTTGAGTTTATACCTTTTTTGTACATAAAATTTCTGAAACTGAAAAATGTTGCCAGCAAATTCCAGATTCTCATAAACCAGTTAAATTTCTAAATCTCATACTTCAGTGCAGTTCTTTTGTTGATATACCTTTAGGGTGTTCATCTTGTTAGAGAACAAATTATATTTTTAAAAAGATCATGTCTTGTTTGCGACTGGTTACTAACTTTCATTTTTTGTTGGGTGTCTTATAGTCAATAAATGAACGATATTGTTGTTATTGTAGTATCGTTAGTAATATCATGGATATACTTGCAGTTTTTTTTAACAGCAAATTTTACTACTCCTAACTTATCCCAACTAAATTACACCAAATGTGTCTTCGTCAGGGCTCGAACCCTTGACCTCAAGGGGAGGAACATCTTAACTCTAATGGCTCTGCCAAGTGCGAATTGGACCCAACCCCCTACCCCATATACTTGCAGTATTTAGTTTTTGCATACTCTCCATTCTCAATTGTATGTCAGTGATGTCACTTTGTACTTGAAAACAATTGAGGTTATTTAGGCAAGTTTCAATATTCATGCAGAGTGTTCAAATACAGCATAGAAAAGATTGATCTGAGTGGTGAGAGCTCTGTTGATGCAGAATGGATGGCATATCTGGGTGCTTTTCATTACTTGTACTCTTTAAATGTTTCTGATTGTCATAGAATCAACAGTTCTGCACTTTGGGCTCTCTCAGGTATTCCACGTGCATTTTTTCTTCAAACCTGATTCTTTGTTAAACACATTGATGTCCGTCCTTCTTTTCAGTTGTTTTATGTGTAGTTGATAAGTATTTCGTTATTTCATAGTCTTAACCGATGTCTTTTCTGTATGCTTTTTTGTATTTGAATTTAGTTTCTCCATAAATATTCGCATTGGCCAGTCAGGTTACACAGCGATTTTTTGTCACTAATAATTATGACTCCAGTTTTAATTAGTTTGTGAATTATCTTTTGCATTTGAACGTTTCCACATATCCACTCGCATTGGAAGTCAGGATACATTGCCATTTTTCATCATCGTGCCTGCAATTTTAATTAATTGTCATATATAGGTTACCCCTTTTAACATCAAGTGAATTTCCTGTTTGGAATATAAGTGAAAGGTGCTGATACTCTATTTGATCTAACTTTTATAAATATCCCTTTTCATCATTCGGACCTTGTTTCAGGTATGAGGTATTTAAAAGAGGTGGATCTTTCTAGATGTTCTAAAGTTGATGATGCAGGCATAAAGCATCTTCTGTCTATTCAAACTATTGAAATACTACTGATATCAGAAACAAGTGTCACCACAAATGGTGTTACACTTCTCTCGTCACTTAAAAGATTATCCAAGTTGGATTTGGGAGGCTTGTTTATTACTGACACAACCCTTGCATCTCTTCAGGTGTTCTTTTCTCTTCTGCATCACGAATATATCTTTCTGTAAACGTGTTCTTTTTACTGAGGTGGCAATTCCAATCATTTATTTGTGAATGGGACCTCCCTCTTCGGTACTCATTTATCTCAAACGAGTTAACTAAAAAATAGCTACATGGAGAATGGGTCAAAGCCTCAAAGGGGTCGAATGGGTTGAAAGTCGCACAAACGTTTACTTTTAACGTGTCTTATATGAACATGTAGATTAGTATTGTAGCAATTTTGTTTCTGTAATAATTATTAACTCATCAACTATTTATAAAAATAAAAAGATTTAAATATGGACAAAAAATTGTTTGGGTGTCGACCCAAAATGACCCTTTTCAACCCCAACCTATTAATGCCGCCTTTTTTTTCCTCATAGGAAGATCATTAAGAATTATTATTATTATTATTATTTTTTGTTTCTATCCAATTTTTTTATTTATTTATTTTTTTTTTAGGTTTTGACAAGTTTACAGCACCTAGATCTCTGGGGAAGTGATATATCAAATGACGGCGCATCTATTCTTGTGAAATTTCCAAATTTGACCTTCCTAAACCTAGCTTGGACCAAGGTCACAGTTTTACCAAATGTGAGCTCAATTGCATGCCTAAACATGAGCAATTGTACAATACATTCTATACTTAAAGGAGAAGGCAATAAGGCTCAGATATCAAAGTTAATCCTTGCTGGAGCTTTATTTAAAGATATTACCAAAGCCTTTTCATACTTCGATTCCAGTTCTTTATCCTTTTTAGACCTATCAAACTCCTCTCTTCGTGACGTATCCTTTTTGCCAATCCTCCACGCTCTAGAACATTTGGAGCTCAGTGGTAACTTAGTTGGGGATGATTCAGTTAAATTTATTGCTTCTGTTGGAGCAAATTTGAAAACTCTGAATCTAAGCAATACAAGAGTGAGCTCAGATGGAGTTGCGGTTTTAGTTGGGCATGTTTTAAAACTTGAAACTATATCATTGGATTCCACACCAACTGATGATTTTGCCATCTCATATATTGGCATGATTCCTTCACTAAAAGCTGTCAGCATGAAGGGTACAAATGTCAGAGGTATCTTCTCATGTTATATTATAATTTCTATTTATTTCTGATTTTTGCAATGCAAACCTAAACTAATATAACCCGGTTTCATTTATGATATTGTCAACAACCTAACTTTTTCTTTAATTCAGAACTTCAATTAAATTATGTTTTGCTTTTCAAAAATGTCTTTATTTACAATACTAATTTGAGGTTAGATGAGTTGTGTTTAATTTGTAATTATTTGAACAAAGAAAGTCAATTGACTTTTAGATAAAAAATTGTGTTCTCTCACTTGAAAACTCATTTCGTTTCTACAGAGTACAGACCAACCAAACATGATAACATCCATTCCCTTCACACACAATAACTATATACTTCACCCCGTGAGGGGTTCTCACGGGCATCAACAATACACACACATACACTTGATGTTTAACCGATTAATGTACTAACCAGGTTTGATCCAACAAAATGGCGGGGATGCAGAGTGTGTTCTCTCACTGACAGCACTTGAAAACCTAAAGCAATTAGAGAAACTGAATCTTGAAGAAACCCCGCTTAAAGATGAAGCAATCGTCGCCATATCAAACATGAAACAACTTACTCATCTTTCACTCAGAAGCAGTTTCCTAACAGACGCCTCGCTGCACCACTTGTCGTCCATCCCCAATTTGATTAATCTCAGCATGCGAGATGCTATTTTAACAAATGCAGGACTTGACTCTTTTAATCCACCACCATCACTACAAGTGTTGGATCTGACCAGGTGTTGGCTGTTGACCAAGGATGCTCTTTTGTCATTTGTTCAGCGCCATTCAGGACTTGAAGTAAGGCATGAACTTGTGACCGCTGTTTTATTTGATAATGAAGACAAATGTTGCTCTCCATTACAAACGAGTTCCAGGACTTCACAGCAGCGACGATTTTCATCATCCCCACTTAAATCTGAGATCGCTACCATCATAGGTACACTTTTTTAAGATGTTTTTTTTTTCTTCTTTTTTTCGTACGATTTAAGCTGTGTAATTGGGTTATAAATGAGACATTTACAGTTAGGTTTCATCTCTAATGCTTCGAATAGAGAATGTAAGCTGAGTAGCCAACTGTTGATAGCCGCCCAAAGTGGATTTTTAATGCATAACCACCCAAATCATTTTACTCAAAATATAAGGTTATTTCTGAAATAGTGTAATTTTCAGAATTGCATTTGTGATACTAATTATTAGAGAAAAAAAAATAAAAAATTTGCATAAAATTGTTTAGGTACACTTTTTAAGGTGTGTTTGCAAAATATAGGTGTTTGACTTATTACGTAACCCACATAGTAGTCCATTTTGCTACTTCTATGACTAATCTTATAAATGAACACTAAGATCTCATGTGATTCGTCATAGTTTTTCAATATATCTTTTCATAATACACTTTTTTTTTGTTTTTTGATGATTTACAAATTACAACAGACCAGAGGTTGAAGTATAGCAGAGCTGAACTACTGTCAATGCAGTTTTCATCCATGTCGGTTGATCCTTCTGGTGACCCCGCTACATCACCCAAGTAGAGATATCACCCACACAGTTTGCCATTCCTATTGTGAGGTTTGCGTTTCAAACCATTTTTATTGCAAACTCACCATAAATTTTGTAACTTTGGATGAAAAGTTCATGTATTGTATTTCTTGTGTATCCCTGAGACTTATCAGAAGTTTCTATAGTGAGATGGTATCATGGTAATTAAGGTCGATTTATAATAATCATTTCATTTTAATATTAATATAATATTCATTCATTTAAAGTTATTGAAGTTTGATGATAAAGCTTGAAATAAAATGAGCCCGCTTAACTTGGCTCAAAAACTCCCAATGTGCTTAAATTTAAGCTCGAACTTAGCTCAGATAAAAGCTTGAGCTAATTTGGATATCATTAAAATTTTGATGATTTTGTATTTCTTGCAAATATAGATAGATATAATAACAAAAATTAATATTTCTTTCTAATAAGGATGTACATAACAGTTATGTAAAGTTGGTGCGTTTTTTATTAGCCTATAAAACTATAAAAGTAAAGCTTCTTAGATGGTCTTCTTAATTGGAGAGAACTCACCTTGGCTTAAAATTTACACGAGTCAAACATCGATTATTATACAAGCTAATGTCTTGCAAGCTATTTTTGAGTGAGTTTTCTCGAGCGAGCTTCGAGTCGTGAGCTATTTAAACAATCCTAGGTTGATAACGCTGATAAACCTTAAAAAATGTTTATTTCATCATCATTTTTTGTGAAAAAGTTGATAATATTATTAAAGAATTTTAATTTAAAGAGTTTATTTCCAGCAACTCTGTCATTCTGATTTCCAATTTTATTTAGCATCTGCTTTATTAAGCTACCAAAGAACAGAAGGGTGTACTATTAATGTAATATTGTTTTGCTGTTTGTTGCAGATCGACATTTCAGGATGGAGAGATCGAATATTTTGACAATATTATTGTTCAGATATCAAATATTTCAGGATGGAGGTTGATTGTCAGAGTCAAACTTACAAGTCAACAAAGAATTAACTGCATATACAAGGAAATTCCCAAGCTTCAGTTTTTCATATTCTCATACATGTCATCAATTGTACTCTGCTAACATTAAAAAAAGACGTCGATCATTAATTACCGAGCAAACTACTGCATCCTACATATAGAACGAATTGTACTAAATCCTAGCCCACCATTATCCTCTTAACCAAGGTAAAACGCAGTTTGTGCTGGGGAAGTGTCCTTCAAGTGGTTAAAGATAAAAACCAATGATAGCTGAATTTGAATACGAGACCTCTACTAAAGGAATCAGACACCGTTACCACTGTGCCACTTTCTTAAAGGTTTGTTCTAGTTTTATTAAAGCATTATGACCTAATTGACTTCTTGATCTAATGTATCAATTGTTGTTTTTTTTACAAGGAGTCTAGTTTTCAGACTCATTTTAGTTTTGGGTTGGGTTGGGTCTTTTGAACACATTTCAGTACGATCTTCTTTCGACCATAAGAACATAATTAATTATTTACCCATATATTAAAATGGGACAATTGAATATGAACTCAGATGTGAAACTAATCAAAAGGATATAACTTTGATAAAAATCATTCAAATTTAGAATTTTTCCTTATTCTCTTGTATAAATCCATCAATTTCAAATTTGAATTGTTTTTAATCAAGGGGCATTTGCATATCTCCCATTCTAAAGTTGAGAAATTGCATGTTTCCCAAATCATGTTTTAAGAGCATTGTACATTATGCATTAAAAACTTGTATTTTAGGGAAATATGCAATTTTTATCCAAAGTAAAAGCAAAATGTACAATAAGATAAAAAAAACCCATCAATTGAATCGTGTTTAATAAGTTTCGATCTATCCTCTCAAACACCCCCATTATGTTGTTGTGTTCCCAGGGGAGTGAGTTGAGAAACGATTACATACTTTTTTAAACACTTCAAAGCCTTCTTGCTTATGTTGCAACAAGTAGACATAACCATAATGACTATAACCGTCCTAAATGTTATAAGGTATATTTTTACTAGATCTTGAATTTTGATAAACAAATTCGTATTCTCGAATTTTCTTATAGTGGATGTGGATCCATGACCTTCGGTAATATTCTAGAAATCAAAATATAAAATCTAGAGTTTTTACACCATTTATACTTTGCTCCGTTGCGTTAAAAAAAAAAGGTTTTTGGATATTTCAGGATTACAAATAAGTAAAATCTAGAGTTTTCTTATAGTTTTCACATCGTTAATAAATTTTGATGTTGAAAGCATGTTGACTAGGAAATTATCTCATTTATGAATCCATTTTTATATTTTTTAATGGGGTTTTCTAATATGTGCCATGCATCTTGAAAAATTGAAAAATACTTTTTTTTAAAAAGAATCTTTTTACCTTTTTCATTTTTCAATATGAATTTTGATATCTTTTTCAATTTTAAAAAAGAATCTTGGTATTTTTTTCAGTTTTAAGATGCATTTATTGCACCTTTTATGTGTGCCTTTAGGACACACATTAGAAAAACTCTTTTTTTATAGTTCACACTGACATAATAATTATAATAAATAAACATAATTACAAATAAGTAAATGTACAAAATATAATTTAGAGGCCACTAGTAAACGATATGTATTTTAGAACGGTTCAAAGATGTTGACTGTGTTTGATTATAAGCTTTCCAGAAATTAATATTTTAGCATTTTAAAAAATAAATTTATGTAAATTCTTATTTAAGAAAAATAATCTAGTGAAAATGGTTATTAGGAGGGGAGAAGAATTCGCCACATCAGCTCCAATATTGCCGTTTGACCGGAGGATCGGAACTTCGATCGTCTTCATAACCTGGCAATAATTTGACGGCATGTTTTCAGAATGACTTGTCGGACCGTTTTGCTTACCTCGTGTGTGTTGACCTCTCCATATAGTACGACAGTTACACCTCGTGTGTGTTGACCCCGGACCGAACCGGCCGGACTTGACTCCCGAACCCGATTGACTGGGGGTTGGGTTCAGGTGGGGGGCCTCGTCGGTGCGATCTGGCTGTTGGGTCGAGTCCAGGGTTCGGGTTTTCAAACAACAAGTAGATTGGAACATGTTTTTTAGTTTTCTAATATAGAAAACAGAAATTTCATCTTTCAAATTTGAACGCGTTTTCAAATAATTTCATATGTTTTCTAGAGATAGAAAAGCACTTCCATTTTCAAAAAAACTAGAAATGGAAAACTAGAAAATATTTTCCACAACTAAACGCGTTCTAAAAATTTCCTAACCCCATTAAAATTCTTATGTTCGCCATTGACCAGAAGCTTTATAGAGGTTTTTCTTTTAACTTTAAAAGAAAATAATGTAGTAAAACAAGTTACTTGGATTAACTTTGTTATTATAATATCGAATCAACCCACCCCGTAACCTTGTATTTATACATATGATCGAGGTATACATGCAGTATAAAACTGAAAACCATTGATTGGTTTTGTTTAAGGTTTCTATGATGTATTATTTACTACATTTACAGAAGTAGTGGATGATGTTATAGAACACGGTGTTACCAGTGATGAACTTTCGGGTGTATTCCTCCTACACACCGGACACGTTGCATTTAACCTGAGCCACTCATCGATACAATCCACATGAAAATAATGGTTACATTCTGGGATCCGGCGGTTGTAGAAAGTGTAGCTAGCTCCGTACGGTACTCAATTCGAACGGCGTTTTGGTTAGATCGAGGTCCTGGATTCCGTTTGGCCGGCAGAAATCCGGATCTATGTAGATGACCTGTAATACTCCGCCGGGGGATCAGATTAATTGATTTGATTTTATTTGATATCAACTACTACTTTTTGCCTAAATTTTTCGAAATTAAACAAACAAACAAACAAACAAACAAACATGCAAGCGTAGCTACCTGTGAAACGTAGTTGATTCTGGTGACGATCTGATATGTAGTAGTTGTAACGGGTTGTTGAAGTGTAGTTAATACCGTTAGTACAGTTAGTAAAGTAGAGGGACTAGTTGTGACAAGTTGGAATAGTCAAGGGTCTGTATGAACTAAGATGTATATAAGCTGGTTAACGAATTGTTAACAGCTATTCGAATAATAAACAGATTCTTCTTCCCTCTCGATTCTGTTAGGTCAAATTTCGAGATCTATTCTGCTTTCTTGATCTCCAATCCCTAACACAGCTCAATCATCGCAGATCTTGAGCTTAGAAATCCTATTACGTATCACGATCATGTGTGGAGCGGCGCGTGATAATGAGGGAAGGCGGATGAGTGTACGGTTGAGCTGGTCGCAGGAGAGGTTGAAGCCTGGAAATCCGCAGGAGGAGGGTTGTCGGCCGATGATACGGAAGGGGAATCGTATCAGTGGCTCGGTGGGGCCGCAGGAGGCCGGGCGGCAGTCGTCGTCATCATCGGTGGCGCAGATGCTGCTGCATAGGAGGAGTAGAAAGCAGCAGGGGAGGAAGAAGAAGAAGATTAGGAGAAGATCCTTCTCCTTCTTCATCATCATCATTGGTATGAGATTGTAGATACCCCCACACTAGGTTGATAAAAATAAGGATGTTGATACCCCACACATTACAATTTACATTAAACGTTAAAACGTTTTGAGAGAACACTAATTTGATAAATATTATAAGAATAATTATTTGATAAATTAAAACCCAAATCATGAAATAAGAACAGTAGAAATTTATAGTTCCAAATAACGAAATCGATGATTAGGCAAGGCAAATATGTGATTTTTTTGTAAACGTTATGTGGGAATTTAGAAAGAAACGATCAAATCTCGAATGATTTTAAAGTACTAACAATTAAAATAAAATTAAACCCAAATCAGCAAATAAGATTATGTAGAACTGGTATCGCTAGAACAATATGAATCTTTTTGTTGAAAATTACGAAATCGATTTTGGGGAGAGATACCATTCATTGCCTAATCTCCTCACTTTTTTTCAACCATAAATACCGTCGCAACCTTTCTTCAACGATCGCTACGTTACCGTTTAAACTGCATAAATACATCACAGAATAACACTCGATCTTAACGCCCAGGAAGATATGACAACAATGATTCTTTCTGCCCCCTCATCGCCATCGCCTCCGCTACAATTCGATGGTCAAACAATTGACGAAATCGATGGTTAGTTGATGTTTAATTTGACAATGGTATTGTTAGAAAAGTATGAATGTTTACTTAAAAATTACGAAATTGGTGGTTGATTGATGTACAAAGTCGATGGTTAATTCAAATTCCCACTGAAAGGGAATTAAATGGAGAATGGAATATGGATTATTCAATGTACATACCTGGGATGAGGGGGAATGGATATTTGGCGGTTACGGAAAGCAAGAAGAAGAGAATATAAGGAAAATAAATATAAATTATATATAAGCAGGGTAAATAGTGACAACGTGGGGCAATGGACGTACACGTGTATAAATAAGAGGAAGGCCAAAGTTGGTATTTGTGTTATAGGAGGGAATGGTGAAAGAACACCATTTTGATAAATAGTTTTGAGGGAACACTAATTTGGTAAATAATTTTTTTCCTAACACTATTTTGGTAAAAAAACTGAGTTTTTTTTTTTTATAATCAATTAATAATACATTATACAAGCAAAGATTGATGTCACATGATAATGAGAGAAAAATGAGAAGAAAACTACACTTTCTCGGTTAGCCTCGGTTTGAAATACCCGCTGGAACACTCCCACACTACCCGATGCCAACTAACCAAAAGAGGTGTGCTAACCACAATACCCATTGAAACCGGAGGGTGATACCCGAGAATATACCACCCTGTGTTACATAAAGAAAGAAGTTGTATTACATATTTACATATATATATTAAATAAGAAAAAAACATCTTTACATCTAATAAAGCATTATTTCGGATGTCACATGGCTTATTTCTAAGGTGTCCAACTAGAATTTTTACACTTGGCATCACCATAATTAACCTCAATACATACCTTAGATATCGAATATAATCATGTCAAGCTTACCAAATTTAAATAAGAAATTTTCAAATTAAATTTCTTTCAAATCAATGAAAATTCAATCATGTCAAACTTTACAAAAATGATAAAGAATTATGTCATTCATAATTTTCATTTCTCCTATTAATTTTTTTTTTGTAGTTATCTCATATTATGAATCTTTATACAACCCGTGTAGTATACTGCTTACTAACCTAGTTGGGAAATAAAGTTAAGAATGTAGGTTTTCCATAGTCAATTTCATGAACCAATAAATTGAAGGGCCAGAAAGAAACCAGGCTTTTGTCAAATATATTTGTCATTTTTTCTATGGTATTACTGTCACGATGACAAGAGGCCAAAAGAGTGTGTAAAAATGTACACCTAATGAATAAGAAAAAAAATCATCTCGTTTTCAAATAATTTCTGTAGAACCGGTGTTTGGATTCGGCAAGAGAGAATTGAAAATAGTACATGATTCGGTATTTTTATATAATCAACCATGTGACACAATAAAAATGCATGTACCACCCACACTTCATTGACTCTCTTGAGTCTTTTCGGTCAATTGCAAGTATAACTTTTATCTGTCACAAATGTTAGATTTTATGAACTTGTAAAGACCGTGTATGTTATGACTCTACAATTATTATATATATATTTTTATGTGGAAGGGGACGTAGCCCCAAAAAACTTTTATTCCTGTTATGACTCGATATGGGCACTGAAGAGATTGAATCGATTGGGAACAAGTAGGAACCATTACTATTGAATCTACTTAATGATTTACAAGAAGTTTAGTAACCAAATAAGAAAGAGATGGGGGAGGTACTAGCTTTAGGCTTAGCTTTAAGGGTTAGGGTTTATCGTAAGCTTTTAAAAACTCAGTAATGATTTGATGAACTGGTTCCAACGCCGCTAAAATAAGTTCAGTGGTAATTCATTTGAGATGGTTTCTCATTGTTCAAGTAAATCGTTTGTGTTGGGTGGTGGCGTATACTTTGTCAAATATGTTTACTAAACTGAAAAGTCCTCGTCTGTCTGCCTGATGAGTTTAAATTAAAGTTGTTTGATTGATTGATTGTAACGAGTAGTTTGTTGTCAAAGTTGAACTTGATTAAAAAGAACTTATAAAACAAACACTTTGGGAATCCATCGGATATCTAAAAGCAAAAGCAAACGAAGCACGGGTGGTTACATCTATCAATTTAAACTACGTACAAGTTTTCTCTACTCTAAAAAATAATAATGTTTGATCTATTACGTCCTTACCTTGTGAAATCTAGCTATATAATTACACATTTTAACTAATTTTAAGTAACTAAAAAGAAATGAGGTGTTCACCACGTACTACTACTATACATCTATTATAAAACAATACATAAGGAGTCTGTTCCGATGGATATTCTCATGACATATATAGCTAGCTAGCTAGCCTATCTATCGATCCTTAATTAATTAATTAATTAATCAACTACGACGACGTCCCTCGTATGCAGCAGGCATCGGTTTGTTGTATACGGTTTCGATAGGGGCTTGTAAGAAAATGACCAAAGCGGTTTTCTTGTAGTCCTCTACATCTTGAGCCGCCTTTGAAAGCACCGGAGGCACCGGAAGTTCAATCTCCGTGATGCTATCCACACACTCTCTCAGCGTCATGTCCCCAGTACGCAGATAATATTCGATCAAGTCTTTGTTCTCGTCATCAACGGCTTGAATTAAATCCTTCACATAACCCGCAATATCCCTTACCTTTTCCTGACATGTTTTTAAGATATCCGGTGCGGATGGAGATTCGCTCTTCTGGATCAAAGGGGTGAGCACGGGTGCAAGTAGTATTGTATTTCTTCGGTTAAGAACAAGAGTTAACCGGAACGCGTTTTTCAACGCGTCATTATAATTTGTTGCCCCACGGACCATTACGTTGCATAGCGAAGTCAATTTTGCAAACTGGCAAAACTGGCTCATGTTTTGAGGCGTGGCGTTGCTGCAGCAGCATCTGGTGCTGGTGAGTACTAATATGATCACCACCACCATCGTGTAAATGTATTTACCCATTCGGTTCGGTTAGTTGAGTGAATGAATTGATCGAGAGGAAGAAGAAATGAAAGATAGATAGTTTTCATTTCTTCTTCCTTATTCAATAAATTCCAAGATAATAATATCGCTCGCTTGTACGTGATCCAAGTAAATAAAATAGATATCAAGTATTGACCACTCATCTCCTAACCTCCCCTGCTTTCCCTCATAACCGTCCACTGTAAAGTTATATGCTTTTAACAAAATTTATAGTTGAGGAGCTTTTTTTTTTTTTTTTTATATGGATCCAAAGAGTTTCAAACTTATTGGAAAGAGAGAAAAAAAAGTGTTGTGGACGTTGAGAGTGACGAACTTTAAAAAGAAAAAGTTACTGATTCATTCTTTTCAATTACTGTCTATAATAAGTTATGGTTAGAACTAAGATTTTGAAATTGACAAACTTGATGATAGTCACGTATTTTATGACATGTAAACCTTTAGACATTGATTGTTAGTTTAGTATTTGTTGCATCTATAAATTTAGAAATTAGGGTTCTTAGTGCTCAATTTCGAAAGATGGTCATTGGTTATTAGTTACTATTTGTTGCATCTATATCATTATTTTGATTGAGCTTTAGTTGAACTTTAATGGTTATGTAAACACTAGACCTAAAGTAAGTATACAATCCTATTTTTTCCAGAAATCATGCCTCCCAAAGGTTTATACAAATATGCATCTAGTAGTTCAAAATGTAAAAGGCGAATTATCACTATACTATTGAGTCGATTATTGTTATTATAAGGTTTATTGGATTTTAATAATCCAAGTTATGTCCGATTGGCCGATAATAATCCCAATTACGTTTATTCCCTGCAGTAATCCGAATTAATAAGGTATTAGAATCTGTTGGACCTCCGTTAAAAATACCCTAACCCCGTTAGTTCTTTGCTGATGTGGCATATGACAAGGGGATGTTTTTTGTAATTTTTTTTAGAATGAAGAGACTGTTTTGTAATTTCTATAAAATGAGTTCTTTTAAGAAAATTAGGTTTTGAAAAAAATAGAAGAGGAGGGGGAAGGAGCCGTCGTTCACCTCCCCTCTTGCCAACCGACCTCCGGTGAGCAATCAACCAACCTCGGCGAGCAACCAACCGACCTCCAACGACCAACCAACTTTTTCCCCGTTAGTTTCTGGTTCTAATTCGAAGTCCTCAACCACTACCACCATCTCCTCCATCACAATATCCACCATCGCCGGCCACCTATCACCTCCTCACGTCGCCACATTCTACCATCCTCAACCACAACCATCGTCATTTATAACACAAAACCCATCACCTACTTCCGTTCGTTGATTTAATTATTGAATACATTTTGAGACGATATGATAAGGGTAAACAAAAGGGGCTGAGAATTGAACGTGGCAAGGGCACGCATTAGGGTGAAACCAGTTCTCCCAAAATGAACGATTTGATGACAAAATCCTTCACCAGCTATGTTGATTTGAAGAAATCCATGAAAGATCTAGACCTAGAAGCTAGTCCAGAGCTCATGAAATAGGGGATGAACTCGATTCGTGAAACCCTCTTCAATCAGCGAACCAGGTCGTGAGGGTCGTCTGAGTTCGTCGGCCGGAGGGTCTGCCGGATTGGAGTTCTCCCATATGAAGAAGAAGATGTGGTGGGTCAAGTGCCTCGTCAAGTGGGGAGGGAGAGATGTGTCCGGCCTGGAGTTCTCCCTGGCCGGAGGGTCTAGTCTTTCTCTTGAACCAAGCAACGATTTTGATTAAATTGGGGAGATAAATGAGTTATATGAAACTATAGAAATAGTCCTGATTTTTAGTAACATGGTTAAAAATGTCATGTCATATGGCAAGTCAGCAAAGAACTAACGGGGTTTGGGTATTTTTCACGGAGTTCCAACAGATACCAATACCTTAATAATTCGGATTATTGTAGGGAATAAACGTAATTGGGATTATTATCGGCCAATTAAACATAACTTGGATTATTAAAATCCATTAAACCTTAATACTAATTGCCGTCATATTATTGACTTTTTATCTATGGGTTATTGACTAATGGATATCACAGATAATACTAGGAACAAAAAACAACTCACTAACTTTAATTGAAGGAGGACAGTTTACAAAGAACCTATCAACCCTTTTTTATACTAAACAAACTTAGGGAAAAAATAACATGTTTACAATAGGAAACTAAATAAAAACTAATACTCAATATCCTAACCAAAAACTAATTAAATAATTAAACCCTATTTTAGTCTAACAATAACTCTATAAAATAATTAAAAAACATTTACTAATCAACCCCTAACTATTGACTAATTACAAGATTAGTCCAACAATCCCCCCTAATCTTGTAATGTTCCTCAAAGATCTTGAATACCGAGTAAGACACGAAGTTCTTCCACCTTAATCAACGATCTTCTGTGTTCACTTTGCATCAACACCTTTGCTGCAACCAACACAAAAAAGGCATCCCCTCTTCTCTAACTCCTTTGAGATATTCACATCCACAATTTGTCCAAATATTTGAACCATTAACCATAAACAAATTGATATCCGTTTTCTTCTACCTTGATCAAGCTCACTGCTTAAACAACGTATCAAATTTTTTTTCCCTGACCCTTCTTTCCTACCCGAAACTCAGACCATACCGACTCGTTTTTCCTACCCGGAAACTTTTTTGGATAATAGACTGTGTTGTTTCGGTACCTCCTAGCTCTACCATTCCCGCGACCTCGTTCTTGACCAGTCCGTCGATCATTAGAACCCGCACCAGCAGTCCATCGGCTGTGATTTCGGTCTTCTGATTGAGCGAACAACAGTCTTGATTGATCTTCTTTTATTTTTTCCTTACCTTGAAGTCTCTCTTCGTAGGCTTTTAACCTCCCGATGTTACCAACAAAAAACATAAGACTAGCCATCTTCTTTTTCTAAACCGCCAAACGAATACCCAACAAAAAACTTAAGACTAGCCATCTTCTTTTTCTAAACCTCCAAACGAATACCCAGCTACCCACCAATCGTTTATTCCAATATGCTTTTTAGATCACCTATAGAAACAAATTTTTTCACACCAAAAATCTACCTTTTTTTTCCGACGCCTCAAACACTACAAAACCAAAAACAATTATTCTTTTCCTTGCGTCACAAGCCAGCACAAAAACTTCAATTTTTTTTTTAATTTGGGTCGCAAGCCAACTAAGTTCTCCAATTTATTCTTCCTTTTCCAAAAACAAAAAATAGAAAAAAAAAATCCTCCAATTCTCCCTATTATACATTTACCAAATCTTGATTTTATAATCACGTGCCTCACTTTTACTTTTCCACATCACGTTCCAAACACGGCACCTTATTTCTCCGGTAACCGCTATCTTTTCTACTTCCATCCTAACACCCGCCATTGACAATCTCCATCACACATCTGACTTCACGCTTCCCCCTTCAATCTTCAAAAACGATTTTGTTTTCATCCACCACAAGTCGCTCTTTGTATTAAATCTGAGTATAATATTCTCTGCTCTAACCACCGTCGCAACCCTTCTCCAAACCACGCAACGGTTTCCTGTGTATGAATTCCGTGAGATCTTTCTTTCATTACGCTGGTTGTCGATCAACAAAGGAGTAACCCTAAAAGGAACGATTGTTCATGAAGACTCTACTGAATTGTAATGTCGCCATTTTCTGTCTCTATTGTAGGGATTACACTTTAATTAGACCGACAGAGGAACCCTAAAAGGAACGATTGTTCATGGAGACTCTCCTAAATTCTTATCTCGCCAATTTTTGCCACTATTGTAGGGATGACATTTATCACATAACTTCTCATGATGGTATGTTCTCTTTAAGTCAAATTTATGAACCTTAGAGTTGAGCTTAGAGTTGCCGAGGTCAAGTTTATGAACCTTTAAGTCAAATTAAATACCTTAACATTATTATCTACTGTAAATTATAGGAAGCAACACCATTAAACATCATGCCTGGTCTAATATTCCAATACTTGAAGATGATGGATGACATTCTGATGGAAAACTTGATAAGTTTAGTTTGACTTGTCTGTCACTGTGTTCATCTATTTTCTATGTAATTGTTATTTAAAAGTTTGTTTTTTAGAAATGTAAAATATTTCTCTATAAATGCAGATTCGGTTTAGAAATATTTGTTTGTTGATCCAGGTTTTCTAGATATCCAAAAACAAAATATATTATTTTTTTTCTTCTTACAATTAGATATAACTTGGATTATTAAAATTCATTAAACCTTATTACAATTGCCGTCATATTATTGACTTTTTATCTATGGGTTATTGACTAATGGATATCACAGATAATACCAGGAACGAAAAACAACTCACTAACTTTAATTAAACCGAGACAATTTACAAAGAACCTATCAATCCTTTTTTATACTAATTAAACTTGGGGAAAAAGTAACCTATTTACAATAGGAAACTAAATAAAATAACTAATTACTCAATATCCTAACCAAAAACTAATTAAATAATTAAACCCTATTTTAGTCTAACAATAACTCTATTAAATAATTAATAAACATTTACAAATCAATCCCTAACTATTGACCAATTACAATATTAGTCCAACATTGACTTCTATGTTGAGAAGGGGGCTGACTTTTTTACTTGCCCGAGCCCTGATAATTTTTGAGATTTCTTAGAGTCAGTCCTGATGGGGTTAATCCATAACAATATTGTTTTTGTTGTACTTTATGAGTAAATTAGTAAGATATGTGTCTTCGCTCTTTAAAATATTATCAACTACTAATTAATAAACATGTTATTAAGAGGTTGATCCAAACATGAGCTGGTTAATAGGCATGTTAACATGTTAATTTGTTTAAGTTAAAATGATTTTAAAATACTTAAATTTTAAGGGGAGTTTTTAAAAGCGTCTATAATTTAAGTTTTATACTCTAGTTTATTTTTCTCCTCTTGAAATCAATTTTTCGTTTTGAACTCTTTACAAACTCCTAATCTCCAATAAATTTATTAACTACCTATTCCCACTTCATATTCTCACTATCTTTTGTATTTAAGTTCTCTAACCTCTAACCAAATTTATAAAAACTTACACTTGTTATTCAGGAATGACATATATGTAAAAATATTAAAAAGACATCAATTACAATAAAAAGTTAGCATGAGGCAGTCATTAGTATATAAGTTGTAGCTTAGTCATCAAATATTATCATAAATTTCTCGTAAGCTAAACTTTTCTTCTCTGAAGCAGGTTAAAAATCAATTTTCGTTCAAAATGCAATTCTTAGCACACTCTTCGTCCAATAAAGTTATAGTTTTAACGCTTCTCATCCTTGGTAAAATGGCCTTTAGTATTTCCATCACATAATCTTTATGTGACTTACAAGTAATTTATCCCTTTGTGAAACGGCCTTTAATATATAAGTTGTTACAATTAATATGTTTGTTTATTTAGTAACTTAGTAAATTATTGACATCCTATATATACTAATTTAAAATTTAAAATTGTTTGTGACGTTGTCTATATATTTTTTTTAAAACCATGTAATGGATCACAATTCATTAAAGATAAACATTGTCCCAAGTCAAATCCAATACCATTTTAATATTTTTGTATTGATGTAGATTTTTCAATATTGCTTTGATCATTGTCACTGTTATGACTACCTGATTTCAAAGGTAAATCTTTTTAAAGAGAGAAGATTGAAATCTTGATAAAGATAAATTTGATGTATAATAATAAAATTGGTTTTTAAAATATAAAAAAAAGTTAGATAAGTATGAGTTCAATACAAGATTATCGGAGGATTAGTTAAAGTTAGATAAAAAAGTAAGTAAAAGAGAAGATAAAAGTGGTATTCAATTTTGATTTGATTTGATTTGATTTGATTTTCCCTCCTGGATCTCATAATCTATCTCAGAATAGTAGTGAATTTCAAGAAACCACAACAAGGTTCCAGAGACCCCCACAACTCATCCAATCCAACTTTAATCTTCTTCTTCTTCATATTAGTCTAGTCAATTCTGGGTTCCGTCGTTTTCGTCCCCAAATTGCGATTACTACGAGTAAACTACAAACCCTAAATCAAGCAATCATTTTTTTCCGCCCACTCTTTCATCCAACGCTGCTTATAAATAATAATAAATTCACACACAAACTCAATTCTCAATACATGTCAGTCAGTCGGTGGTCTCCTATCTGTCACCAACCAGACAGACAATCTTGATAAAATAAATTCTCATCTCAGTTTTGCCGGTTTAATTAATTTGGGGATTAGGAATGACGACGGCGCCGTTGTGCATATTGGTGACCGGTGGTGCCGGTTATATAGGGAGTCACACCGTTCTGCAGCTGTTGTTAGATGGTTACAACACCGTGGTGGTTGATAATTTGGGTAATTCATCTGAAGTTGCTATCACTCGAGTTCGAGAACTCGCTGCTCATCGTGCTCATAATCTATCCTTTCACAAGGTACGGGATTCATAAATAATTCTTCAAAATAAAATTGGGTTTTCTGTTGCTAGTCAATTAGAATTGCATCCATAATCTCTAATTAATTTTACTATACTATCAAATCCTAATATTTTATATATGTTTGAAACTGTTCAAGTTATAGTCTATCAAATTTCTCTTGTCATTCTAGCAGGGTTTAAATCACTAATGGGTTTAGACTTTTCGGGTTATTATTATTATTATTATTATTATTAACACTAGAAAGAAAGAAAGAAAGAAAGAAAGAAAGAATTGATCCTTGTGCTTCACTCACTGCAGATGGATATCCGGGATAAGCCTGCATTAGAGCAGCTTTTTGCTTCTACAAAGTATGATTTCTTTGACAGGACTCCTCTTACTATGTAACTTTTAATTAATCGGATAGTTGTTGTATCATGATGCGTTTCTCCCTAAGGCTACAGTGTAGTGCGATAAAGCCTTTCCTAAATGGCGCGCCGTTATGCCGCCCATGTGGACGCCATGACTGGACAAGGGGCTTTATGGGGCTTTATGGTGTAGTGGCATCAAAGCCACTAAAACGCCCCTTTTAAACCCTTCTTCGGCGTTTTATCCCTAACGCCCGGGGCGAATTTGGGCACCCATAACGCCCCACTAACGCCCCAGCGTAGTGGGGCGGGGCGTTACTGACGTGGGCGTTATGGGGCGTTATGAAGCCCAAAAACGCCCCATTACGAATAGCCTAAGTAGTTGAGGCTTCTAGTCCTTTACTGTCAAAGCTGTTTTATTTGTAAATTTTCTTTATTACAGTTGGATAATTTGTTATTTGTCCCTTTATAGAATAAAAGTTGTAATCAAGTGTACTTTTGGTTTTTCTATTTAGCCTTTCTTTTGCCATTTTTGATATAAACGAACCCGGGTACCTATTTAGGTGGCCTATAAAATAAACACAAAGCTGAATAGTTGGGGGGTGACCTTCTTGTATGTTATCCTAATTATATAATTTTAATTTTGAAAAAGCATTTGATTTCTATCTTCACCTTTTCATAAACAAAGTAAAATGTAGCAAGCGAGAGAGACTGGAATATACCATCCAAATATATTTTTAATATTTATTTGGAAACCTTTTATATTTCAATAAAACCCTTTTCATCCTTTTGAATACTCATGATTGCTAGATGTTCATTTCATCGTTGTTTGTTATATATTCTTAAAATTCACAATAAAAACCAACTCTTGTCAATTCTGGTCACAATATATAGGTTTGATGCCGTTATACATTTTGCTGGATTGAAGGCTGTTGGTGAAAGTGTGCATAAGCCCTTGATGTATTACAACAACAATATCACTGGTACTATATCTCTCTTGGAAGTTATGGCCACCCATGGATGCAAGAAGGTATATCCCATTTAGTCTCTCTTGCTCATTGAACTTGCATATGTGAAAATAATTTACTCCTCCTCTTTTGTGGGTACCATCCAAATAGGTAACTCGGACCCACGATCAGATCTTCACTTGTCATGAACCAACTTAAGACAAAAAAAACACTAATCTTAACGGGTTCACATGGTTACCAAAAAAAGGTTCATGTATCTATTATTTTTGAAAGCAACATCTTAACGAGACATGGTTGTGTGTTTTTTGAAAAATTTCAGCTTGTGTTTTCATCATCGGCTACTGTTTATGGTTGGCCAAAGGAGTTACCATGCACAGAAGAGTTTCCCTTGTCTGCAGCCAACCCGTATGGACGAACAAAGGTATTATAATCTTGGCACCTATTTTAGAATTATCAAGTTTTATCAACTTCTCATATAGTTTGAAATATAAGATGCAATTGGTAGTCTATTCAAAGTCATGTGCTAACCTTAGCAATTGGATCTCCATTTTTTGGTTTTTAATGCTTTAGTCACTGTGATGTAGTGGCGTCGTTAACAATGATACAATCAGTACCATTATCACTCCAAAATGTGTCAGGACATTACCCAAAGTAAGCCATTTATAAATAATAGTGGTGTTCACCACTTCACTCTCAGGTTCGGCCGGTTTTGACAAAAAGTTCTGGGCTGAACCGTTAACTATGGTTTCAAAAAATGGCTGACCAAACTGGCCTGTTGGTTGGTTGGTTGGTCGTCTGCATCTGCCAAACCTTTTGGTTTGGTGGTTTGAACATTTTTTTCTTTCTTTCCGTAATTATAAAAATGCCACCTTTAACTAATAGATCCAATCCTTTCAGCTGATGATCGAGGAGATGTGCCGAGATATATATGCTTCAGATCCGGAGTGGAAGTTTCTATTGTTGCGGTATTTCAACCCTGTTGGTGCACATCCTAGCGGCAGAATTGGTGAGGATCCTCTTGGAATTCCAAACAATCTTATGCCTTTTATTCAGCATGTTGCTGTTGGTAGACAACCTGCACTCCAAGTATTCGGAACTGATTACTCTACAAAAGATGGAACCGGGGTAGGCTTTGGTTTTCATTGTTCCTTTTCTTATCTTCTTAAAATTGTATTGAACTGTTGATTATCTTAAAATGGTTTCCTTGATGTAGTTCTAATTGTTTTTATTATTCCTTATCTTTTAAACCATTAGGTACGCGATTACATTCATGTTGTAGATTTAGCAGATGGACATACTGCTGCATTGGTGAAACTTTTTGATCCAAAAATAGGTGGGTCTTTTCCATTTCTGATGGCTAATAAGCAAAGATTTCGTACGTACTTAGCGGAATTATAAATAAGTTGGATCCTTTCCTATGGGCCCCGTAACACAAAACAAAGACGAAGTTATGCCAATTTTAAGTCGAGTCCTTATGCTTTTGCTTTTATTCGTGTCTCCCAATGCGAGTACCAGCACCTTATCTTCTTAAATTTCGTTCAACTTGTGATCAATGTTTTTTTTTCTTCCAATTTTAGGTTGTGAAGTTTATAACTTGGGGACAGGTAAAGGGACATCTGTTGTGGAGATGGTATCAGCTTTTGAAAAGGCATCAGGAAAGGTACTGCATTATCGAAACTGCTTTTGTTATATTTTGTTGAGTGTTTCAGACAGTTGACAAATAGTCAAACTCTTAATTTGGACTATCTGCAAGTCAACTGTTACAAAATTGACCATTTCTATAGATCTCATGAAATGATACAACCTTTGATATTGTTACTCCAGAAAATCCCATTAGTAAAGACCGGGAGACGGCCTGGTGACGCTGAGATTGTATACGCATCAACAGCAAAGGCGGAACGTGAGTTAAACTGGAAGTAAGTGTTCATCTTGGAATTTTAACCCTTTTATTTATTTCCAATGCATAAGACCTTCTAAATCAAAATTCTAACACATGTGTTGTTATTGTATTAATATAGATCTTTACAATATTTATTAAAAATATAAAAATAGGAAAAAGCTTTCTATGGTAGTTGGTATCTAGACCGGCCAATCCTAAATTATTTTGACCCACCCGTTATCTAACCCAACTGATCAACAACTAATCTGATTGTAGGGCAAAGTATGGAATAGAGGAGATGTGCAGAGATCAATGGAACTGGGCCAGCAAGAACCCTTATGGCTATCAAACCCAAGCAAAGAAAGAAACAAAGTGAATGAAAATTGTAAACTAAAAGGTGGTTTTATAGGGAAGGAAAAAAGAATTAGTTAGAATACCAACGGGTTTTCTGTTATATAGTATAATAAAGAACTTGCATAATTAAATTGTTCTTTTTTTTTCTATGTTGATAAATGGATGATGAATATGATTTTAAATTTTATTTTTTTATTGACACCGAACGATTAGACTACCCAAGGCAACCCATACTGACGATAGGACTTTTACACCTAAGAGAGCAGAAGGTATAGTTATACTTCAAGAGAGCAGAGGGCATAGTCATACTTTCTTGTGTTACGGGTAGTCTAAACTCTAAACATATCAATTGAATCCATCCTAGGAAAAACCCACTACCTGAAGGCCTATCGTGATGAAACCTTGGGCATTAGGGGTCGAACTTATTATGAACTCTTGCTTGATCATGACCCGCTACCAACCTGCTCATTCGGTCCTAGAAAATTTCGTCAAAGAATTGTCAATAGACCATCAAAAGTAATGTGTTTGTTCCCGAAACCAAAGTTTGGTACACACTAGACCAACTACATCGGAGATTGCAATGTAAATAGACTCTGTTAGTTAACGAATTTTCAAAATAACAATTCAACGGTGTTTGGTTCTTCTAAAACTCTCATTTCATGTCACCATACCAGGTACACGTTGGTATGGGTGACATAACCATCTAAAGCCCAGACCACCCCCACATAAGACAAGAAACAACCAAAAATCCAGCAGGAGGGACTATACCGTATCGCTATAGTTTGCTATTGCTCTATCGCGTATTGCCACAAAGGTGGCGTATCGCTACCAGCTCAAACTCGCTGGTAGCGTATCACCAGGAGTCTGTTTTTTAGGGATTCAGCCCATTTTCCCTAAGATTTCCAGACTTAGTCAAACTTTTGGCTTTTTTGCCTTTTTTTAACTTGGTTCCAGATTTTCCAACCACCTTTAGCACCTGCAACTTGTATATGACCAATGTAACATTTTCTCAAGATTACATTAGCATATAACATTCAATCATTCCATGATAACATACTTTAAAAATTATCATACGCACCTAACTCCCAACCCGTTGACCCATTAACAATTAAACATACTTACAAGGCCAACTATTAGTTCCACCTTTTATTTTCATCCTAATACCACATCTTGCCACCTTCCATCTTGACATACTAAGCAATCATACCTAAGCGGGTCATAAAACACACTTTCACATACCCCTCTTCAATGACGTATCCATCATCCAACTAAAATATTCTATCTCAACCTCTGTTATCGAATCACAAAATAGACAATTGTAATATTCCAACTAATATTGTAATCTCAGTTGTGGTAAACCACCTTATAACATACTTTGTAACATAACATTATAAGAACTTATGTGTTACCTCAATTCTTCAAATTTGGCATTCCTTTATAGCTTGAGCTCCCACTAGTTTCACCTAAATTTACTTGATCATTTAGATTGGTAAATGATAATATGACCAACTATAACACTCAAGTATCACTCCGCTTAACAATTGGATCAAAACCAATTACTTTCTAGTCCAACAACTCATTTAGGCATTTTCACAAACACTTGGCGTGCATCAAAATCACTTATTCATTCGCATTTGTATTAGACATACTATTTCACCACATCTTGTATACTTGTATTCTAACTTACAAACTTATGCCACATTAACAATTTATAGCACATAAGCAAGCAATATTAGTGTCTAATTAAACAAACACAACCCCACATACATCGTGGAATTCGTTTTCCATACATGGGATTTTGTTATCACATAATAGAATTTCTCCACGTATATCATATAACTTATGTTATCCCATTTTGCTATCACCAAAACATAATTTCTCAACATTTAATTCCTCATTCCAGTTTACGTAAGCAATCGGGATCTATTACAACTAATGTTCCCTTATGCTGTCGACAAGCGTTTCAATGTATTGGTTTAGCATATTGACCCTGCCTGGTCCTTAACAACACACACATGTTTCTCTACTCAGTTAACACAAGTAGAGGTCCCCCACTTGTATGATATGGGTACTTAATCGTACATCGTTAATTTGAGTAGAATTTCACCACTTGATTTTCATATGGCACTTTATTCTACATGTTAATACAATTAGAACCCCACAACCCTTTTATCTCGCTTAGGCACCCTTTCAACTTAGGATTACGAGATCTTATTCAGCTGAAGTAACATTTTCTCGACTTGGCACTTCGTGCCATTTTACAACTCAGTGATTTCTTATTCAACTAGAAAATAATGATTTCCTCCACTTGGCACCTCGTTCCATCTAACAACATAGTGATTTCTTATTTAACTTGGAACTCACGCTCTCTCCACTTGGGTTTTGCAATTTGTTTTTCTATTAGTTAATACAAAATAGAATTCCCCACACATGACATACAATTTTATTTATTTGTTTTATTATACAAAACAGATTTCCTCCCCACTTGTCATGCAAATTTGTTTCTCTAGCTATTTGTTAATACAAAATAGAATTCTTCACACATGTCATACTTTACTCTACCTTGGTATCACAAGGTAAAGTTCACCACCTAATCACAAAACCTACTTTAATCTACTACACTCCTCATACAAGTGTCATTTTACGAGTTCTATCATGCACGTACTTATTCTTCATTGTACGTCAAAGTAGAATTTCACCACTTAACTACATAACATACTTTATTCATATTGTTAACACAATAATAATTTAGCCACTTTATTAGCTAACATGCATTATCCTACATTGTTAATTACAAGTAGAATTTTTACAACTTTTACCCATAACACACCTTATTCTACATTTAATTTTATTTGCCTTATTCTTTGCTAAAGTACCATTCTTATTGTTAAATATATCAAGTTTTTGCTAAAGTACCACTCTATCATCATGTGATGTTGGCGCTGCTTACTTGCGTAAGTTGCGTGTAGAAAGTGGAAAGTTGCAAAAAGCCAGGAGAGGAGGAGGAGGAGGAGGAAAAACAAAAAACAAAACTGATTTCAAATCCTCGATCGATCTGCTGCCATCCAAATCGGTTCCTTCCTTCCTTCCTTCCTTCTTCCCAATGAGTCTCAGGTACGTCTTCTTTCTCTTTCGCTTCATCTGTTCTATAAAAACGACGATAATTTCCTTCATACTTCTTCCCGATCCGCTCCTCCTCAATTTCTTATGTGCGAATACTTGTTGTTGTTTCGTTTGCACATTATATCCAGTATGTATGATCGTAGTTTGGAAGAAATCTGTTGCAAATTCCTAAATGTTTGATCCACCATTTACTATGATCCTAGTTAATTGAAACGTGAGACTAATTTCTGATCCTACAACTATTTCGTTTTGAATTTCTCATGTTCTGTGGCGGTTTCTGTTGGTGCTTAAAAATGATTAATGATGATGATCCTTATTGTGTTGTACATTACAGTGCTTGCTTGATCCACCACAGATTTGTGATTGTTGTGTCTCTTAGATTGGGGGAAATGATTGTTTATTTGATGCTTGAATCATGTATTGGTGGTTGTGCATTACAAAAAATTTACAACTCCTAATTTAATTATTATGTCGTCTGTCTTTGTATGCTGTTGATTTTAGTTCTTATATATAGATAGTTATTATGCTCCTTGATTGTGATCTCACTTAAAAGAAACTGCATTTTGTATTTTAGGGCATAGCTTGCTTGCTGCTGCTTGTACATGACACCCAACTACTTTGTGTATCGATATGATATGTTTATATGTTTTGTTAACTTCCAGTAAGATTGAGAATCAGGAGGCGCCTAACTTGAAGAAGAACCTTGATGTCATACTTTCAGAAAGGGAAAGTTTTGAGCATTGTGGGCCCTCACACCTGACTAGCATTGACTGGTAATGTTATCTGATCTCGTTGTCAAATTCCGCCCATATGTGTAACCAGGTTTTGAATGACCCCCTCGAACAGTTGCTAGTGGTTAGGGGCATTCAGTGATTTATTATGTTTTTTTTTTTTTTTTTTTATCTATAAAGTGGTGAGATGGAAAAAAACTAAGCCTTCAATGAAGCGGATTATTAACTTTTAATGCATATAGCCTCCTTAACTTAAAAAGAATACTTATTAATCTTTTATAAGCAACTGCTATAGATAATTTGTTGGCTGCGGGTCTATTAGTCCACCACACCTTTTCGACCCTTGAAGTTATCCATTTTGACTTGTTACTTGAACCCGCCAAATTTGTTGATTCTAATCATAAGTGATAAAATTTCTAATGAAAACAGGACTAATCCTGATCACAGAAGGTCTGTTGCAGCATGCTTGGTTCAAGGGGTATATATCATAGAGCGGGACCGCCAGGAAAACCGTCAATCATCAGAAGCTCTTGCTCCTCCATGGTGGAAGTTCTTCCAGTTTGACTTATACGGTCAACTCATAGACGACGCCGATTCATGCATCTTTGGTGCTATCTACAAATCCAAAGACCCACCTTCACAACAAACCCCGGCTTACGTTGTTGCTTTTCGTGGCACTTTAATCAAAGGCAATGCTTTCTCACGGGACTTAGAACTCGACATCCACATTATAAAAAATGGGTTGCATCAAACATCAAGGTTCGAGATAGCCATGCAAGCTATCAGAAACCTAGTTGGAAGTCAAACATCAAAGTCAAACATTTGGTTGACGGGCCATTCATTAGGATCGGCCATGGCATTACTTGCAGGAAAAAGAATGGCAAAAAGTGGGACTTTTCTTGATTCATATCTCTTTAATCCACCATTCTTTTCTGCGCCACTTGAAAACATTAAAGATCCAAATATCAAACATGGGATCCGGATCGCTAGCAGTTTTCTCACTGCAGGACTTGCTGTTGCTGCACAGATCAAGAATGCAAATCAGCAAAGAAACAACATGCCAGAAGATTCATTCCTTGCGTTGGCCGGGTGGCTCCCGTGTTTATATGTGAACCCGATGGATCATATCTGTTCAGAGTATATTGGGTATTTTGAGCACCGGAAAAAGATGGAGGAGATTGGAGCCGGTGGGATCGAACGGTTGGCAACACAACATTCAATTTCCGGTGTTTTTCTGAGTGCAATAGGGAAGGAATCTCATGAACCGCTACATCTTCTTCCTTCAGCGAGTTTAACCATTAATTTGACTCCTGCTGTTGATTTTAAAGATGCTCATGGCATTCATCAATGGTGGAGATGTGATCAGCACTTGGAGAATAGAGTCTACAGTTGATCATCATTCAGGTAATTAAAAACTCTTCATTTATGTGGACTTCTTTCTCTTTTAAGGTCAAACATCTTAGCTTTTGTAATTAAAAATTTGGACTCCTGATCACTCATTTGACCTTGTCTAAAGATTCAACAATTGGGTTGTAGGACCAAGACTTTCCAACTACTTTTTGTTGCTAATCAGGAACCAGACTTGGATTGGTTATGATGTCTCTTAATCAGAGGTTGTAGAATGTGGCTTTATTATAAGAGTTTTTGTACAACTAATTAGACATATATATTTCTAGAGATGTATTCTTGATGGTGATAATGTCAATAGACTTGTTTCTAGAGATATAGGATAATGTCAATAACTTATCCATGATATTAAAAAGCTGGTAAGGATCATCTGATAGGGCAAGACACACATGTGTATTGAGCAAAACGTACGTGTGGTGTGGCTAAAGCATCGTGCAACTGCTCGTAGACAACATCTCATATGTATGAACCCTATGGAAAGTCATCAATCATCCTGCATGGTCTTCCGTGAGTTTTTCACTAGATGAATCATATTTCTTAAGCAATCAGAAGCCATGGTCACTAGAAAAAGCTTAAGTTGTTTTTACAACATGTATGTTTTGATTTAGCTAGCAATGGTTTTTAATCAAGTGTTAGTGGGTTCAAGTCTCGCTTTGTGGTCCCCTCCAAAAACAATACCTGAAATTTGTTACAAGGCTGGATGGATCGCGATGAGTGTTTGACTCAAAAGTGCTACACGCTTGTAACAGGGTGCGGCCCATATACTTATCCTTTTTCCCTTCACTCATATGTCATATGTATGATTAACATATGATCGTTGCATATGGCTTTTTTTTTTCTTCCCATTACTATCAACATTTTATCGTCACCAAATCACTATTCGTTGTTACTTGGGGTCTATTTGATTCGTGGGATTTCAAGGGAATTTAAATTCAATTTCATAATGTGTTTGGTTCGTGAAATTCGATTGAACTGGAATTCCATTTTTAATGTGTCTGGTTTGTGAAATTCGTTAGAATTGGAATTCCATTTTTAATGTGTCTGGTTCGTGAAATTCGTTAGAATTGGAATTCCATTTTTAATGTGTTTGGTTTGTGAAATTCGTTGGAATTAGAATTCAATATTTAATGTGTTTGGTTAATGCAGGAATTGGAGTATGATTAAATTTCATCAAACTCTTTCGTTTGATTGATTTCACATTCCCCTTAGTTATGAAGGAATTCACATTCCTTTAAGATCGGAGAATGTCGTTGTCCAATGATTATCCAACCGTACGGTACTGACAGGTGTCACTGCCCTGTCTTTTTGACCGGCTCACTCCCATAGGAGCCGTCCGCCGACCCACTTGACCTGATCGTCCCAACGCACAAACCGACCACCCATCTGAACTGTCTCGACGCCCTTGACAGACCTTCTAGACCGCCCCCCCACACTCGCTGTCTGAACAGACTGGACCAGACCAACCTAGCAGACCATTCAGATGGAACTTAATGTTTATTATACTCTATAAGATTATAAACCTAAGGAACAATGGCCTAACTATTTAGGTGTCCCGAAATGTCCACCAGAAAATGACACATATGTAATTTTCAGGAACAATAACCCATCAATAAAGATGTAAAAAGCTAGAGTCCATGTTAGTTACTAAACTTTTTGGTCATAAGTGAGGGGCTAGAATTGTAAAGTATGAAGTTAAAACAAGTCTAGGATTTCACCCAGACATGGATCGCGGCGAAGGATTATATACGGCTTGAATACCTATGTATACATCTCGTATAATTGTTACATATACGGGCAACGTATATATGTTTTGCCCGGTTTGTATATTATGTTTTAACTTCGTTTTCAGTAAGTATTTACGGATCGAATACATGTGTATCCGGCTCATATATCTATCAGTGGGAGTACAACTAGTAACCCCTAATATAATAATAGTACTAGTACAAATAGTAGTCAACAAAATATATATATATATATATATATATATATATATATATATATATATATATATGCTTTTGGTTGGTACACAACACATTTGGAAGAAATTGGCGGTTCAAGCAAGCAGGAAAGGACCGTTTGCTTAAAGTTTGTCATTTAGGAGATTTCCCCAGCCCATAAAGAACTGTAGGTACATACAGTTGTGTATTAAGGTATCCTATCGTAATGCACGGATGGATAAAAAAAAAACTAGTTTATGATTTTGCCAAAAGCATCCTCCCATTTTATCACATCAATCTCGTTTGCCTTTTTCTCTGATATATTTGAAGTTATTAAAATAAAAACCTTAGTTTAAAAAAATACTAAACATTAATTCATATAAATTGCGATATATTTGTTTCAAATAAAACCAACTAAAACTAAAAGTTAAGAAAACATAAATCACGTCCAGTGGTGGATGTACTTCATAGGCAGAGGTAGCGTCCGCTACCCCTGAACTTGCTTCGCGTAGCGGTAAAAAAAAATAACGTTTTAGGTACTTCGTTACCCCTGAAACGATTTTTCCACTGAACGTTATCCCTGAACTTTTATTCTAGATTTGTCATCGACACGTTATCTGTAATGTAAGTAGAGTTATGACTTGAGGGTAGATGTGATTATTAAGGTCTTTAGTGAAATTTACATGAATAAATACTTACGTTGATCAACCTTATATAAAATAGACATCGATCATAATAACATGCAGCTAACGTTGACACGACCCATACATACGCCTTTTGGGTGTATTATCCAAAATGAGATACCTGCCCCGGGCTCAGTTACACCCGATTCTCCCATACGGACCATTAACACCGCTTCAATAAATAGGACGAGATTGCTTCACGACATACTGGCCATGGGATAAGTTGCTTGTTTGTTGGTGCTAACTTGATTATAACTTGCAATCTTATAAAAGTAACGAATGAGTTATTTTGCTACAAGATGACTTGTTGGTTTTATGATCTTTACCATTATCTTACTCAATTTTCATAGCTAACAAACACTTGGTTTTAAAAACCTAGGTGTGCCTTACTTAAGAAATCGGTTAAGTTTTACGAAGAAAACCTAACTATAAATGTAAATAAGCCATGAAAACGTAAATAAGCAATTTAGATACTCTACTCCTCTATTCCATAAAGACACAACATATTTAAAGGAAAAACAAAGAGGTAGTTGTTCTACGTGGGACTAAACATGCATACATAACTTCTCCTATATTTTAGTTGAAGGGCTGATCGTTGATTGACTGGTTTATGATGGGTCGACCGCATCAATTAGTTTTTGCAACTATTTATTATATGTTATAGTGGATTTGATTACTTTGTTAGAAAAAACGATGAGTAAACTTGCTTTATGGGTAAATTTGATGATTTTACAACTTTAAACGAACAATTGGAATTTTTTTATGAGTAGCACTAGCACCCCCCAACAGTTGTGGCAGTGACCTACTCACTCATATGCATCTTCAGACCTTTACAACCCCAAAACTTTAACTATAACAAACACATAATTCTTGAGGATCCGTATGCACTGTTTTCTTCCTTTCAGGCAGCCTCAACAAGATACTACAAGCAATCATAGGAGACCTTGTTCTTCAGACATCGTTGACAAACATTAACTTTATCTTGCGGCCAGCCTCTTTAGAAATTTCAAAACCCGAAAAAAGGCTTTTTGGGTGGCTTCAGCTACTGCTCTGATGAAATGAACATTTCCACAAGTCTTATGCTTTCTGTTTGTTATTCTCTAGATTTTGAGCAGATTCTACATACTGTTCAGCAAGTTTCTTAACCTTTTCCCCTTCCTTAATGAGGAAATTGGCACTGGTATCTTTGGAATGGTACTTCATGATTTTATCGGTTGTTTTTCCGACAGCCCATCTATACTGTTCAACTGTGATCACCCCACTCTTGCACAACGGTCTCACGTGCTCTTTTATGTATGCTTCAACCTGCACATGCTTTAATTTAATAATAAGCTTAACTAATAGAACTAGTAACAAATACTCTCTCGGTCCTCCTGTGAAAATCTGAATTTACTAATTTGCTTCTTGTTATAGTGCCATGGATTCATGGTTGTGATTCAATGACAAATCTGACTTTATTATAGGGTTCCGGCATTGGCAACCAAGGCAGAAGGCGGCGAATAGGGGATCAAAAAGGTTGACTCTAGTTGGTTTTTACCAAGGCAATGGTGCCAGTGGCACAAAATGACCCATGAGTGGCGTTGTTAGGACGAGCTTCCATCGCAAGGGCCGCCCGATGAAAGTAGGCCTGATGCTGGTGGTTAGGAGAGCAGGTTGTATCTGCTAAGGTTTGTGAGCAACTTGTTTCTCACACCATGTTGAAGCAAAAGGTTTTTGTATATTGATTGTATTTAAAAAGGGTTACAGAAGAGATGTATATAGAGAGCTAGATACATCACAATTGAGTAGGTGACCAATTCGGTCTGATTAGGTTTTTCATCAAAATAGGTTTGATAGTTTTATCAGTTGTATTTTATACTTTGGTCTTTTAATAGTTGTAAGAGCATGCTATGAAACCCCAACAAATTTCCATGTTTAAATAGAGTAGCTTACAATGTATCAGAGTATAACCCCCTCGCCGAAAATGTTATGGGAAAAGTGGAAAACACTGAAACTAGCATTCAGGTTAATTATAAATTTGGAAATGTAGGTGGTCTGACTTTTTAAAACATGGACCTCTTTCTGAGGTCCAATTTTCATCTAAGGGAAAAGAAAATACTTCCACAATAATCAGAGGTGACAACTTTGACTCGTGTACTTATCAATGGATTGTTTTGGGTTGTATTATATATCAAATGGGATAAAACTAGGTAAAAGGGAACCAGATCATATGGGCAAAGGTTTCCCAAAGTACATAAAAATATAAGCTCTGAAATTACTTTACTCAAAAGATTTAGATTACTATGGTAATTTTGTAAAATACTGTTTCTGAAATCATAAATAATTCATTAATTATGTTATACAAAAATTTGTATGAACTAAGAAATGGAGAACAAAGTATTTTAGGGCAAACCCAGCTTACCTGTTGCCACGGTTCCACCCAAACCCATTTTCACCCGTTTCCCGACCCGCCTATTTTGACGTCTTTAACAATGAACCAGATGTATTACTAACCTTCTTAAACACAGAACTGCGCTTGTCAGACTGTGGTTTCTTGTCAATGCAAGATTTCTCCTTTGTTTCTACCTTATCGAGAGGCTTTGCTTCTGAGCAATTTCCATTAAGTTTGCCACACGCCTCGGATGCTTGGTTCGAATCTTGTTCTCCTTTTACCTCTGTGTTAGTACTTTCAGTTACTAAATCAGGCAGCTTTATTTCGGGATACTTGTTAATAAGAGGTTCTTTATCAGGCCCATATAATTCTTCACAATCACCAAGAATTTCATCTTCACCTCCTTCAAGTAGTGTGCTTTTCTCTTTCTTATTTTCTTCATTTGCAATTTCCACTCCAGCCGGTGCTTCATGATCCTCAAGACGCCAACCACTATCTGACTTATCAAAGTCAAGCGTAGAAAAAACCATCTTTATTTTTGCATCGTCTTGTTGAATCTTGGAGGTTGTGATTGCACTAGTACCAATCAAGTCGTCATCCTCCAGATCATACTCAAAATCTCCATATATATCAAGTTCCGGTTGGTAAACCATTTCAAACACATTATCAGGACCATCTTCTTCCTTTGTATCCTCTGTTTCATGCTGATGTGGGCTATCTGGAGGAGAATCAGACAAGAGACCAGCATTTCTAAGTGCTTCATCAACATCCACATCAGCACTAGAAGGAAGATCATCATTGGTTGCAATTTTTGTGTCAGTATTAGGTTCCAAGTCTGGCCCAGTAGAAGACTCCATAGTATCTGATCTATGCAATAACTCTTGGGAGCACAAATTAACATATACTAGTTTGCTCTTTGATCTATCAACAACTGCTTTTTCAACATTGATGGCATCTGCAACAGCCAACTCTATTTCTGCAGTTGGGCGAGTGACGGGCATGTTTGTTTTTTTCAGAAAATGCTCTGTGAGACGGTAAAGTTGAGCCTATAAAAAAAAATGTACGAAGTTATTTTCAACATTCGATAGTAGCACCAGTTTATATACATTGGGAATACATATTACCTGCCTAACTGAAATTGGGATTTTATTATGGCGACTAGTTGCCAAGCTTGGTCGCATATCTATTGGTAGTTTAGCCTGCCCAAAAAGGAGAAAAACAGTTGGCCATGTGAAAGAGACTAAGGGTGACAATTCCAAATCATATACGCAAAGTTGGGTCATTTGGGTTGTTTACTTATCCCCAATGGTGAAAACTCTAAAACTTAGCCAAAATGGAAAACATGTCAAATGGGTTGACCAGATCAAACTGATCAAAAGTTTAAAAGAAAACTCTAAATCTTAAAGCCTTGCTACTTTTTATAATCCTACATTGTTCATTATTTATTATTGATTTTAACGAATCCAATAAGAATGGACACTAAAAGTGTTGATGGGTCGACGTCCCAAACCCTTTGAATGAATATCTATGTGAGACCAAAGTTAGCTGCAAGAAGAAGTAACAAAACTCCTGGCATACCAGCAGGGGATAATTTCCTTTAAGCACCGTATTATCTTGTCCCTGTGAGGAATTGTTTCCAGCAACAGCAGTTTTTCTGGCAAGAACCTCCAAAGCCCATTTCTTTTTGTCGACTTTAATATCATTGGATCCGCTACCTGATTCCTTTTGGGCATTCGTAGAAGAACCACCTGTAGATCTGGATGATTGGTCTGAGCTTTTATTAGGATTTACTTTCCTGGCAGCAGGTTCACCCTTTTTGCATGGAATAGCAACCTTGGTCTCCTTACTATCAATAAAAGATCCAGTTATTTCTGGAGATTTACCATTTAGGGATGAAAGTGGCTTGATATCAGCTTTTCTTGGAAAAACAGATGCATCTGCAACATACAACCTTGAGAGAATCAAATTAGGGGCCTCCACAGTATTTTCTTTTTTGACTTCCATGACCTCAGGACCCTTTCTTAATAGATCAAGAACAGATTTCAAAGTTTCTACTTTTTCAGGTTTTGATACTTTTGAGCATCGGTGCTTCCAAAATTCAATCTCACAATCACGGGTCCATGCTCGTTTTCGTTTTCCACCAATCCCATAAATTTTTTTAGTTAGATTTTCACGTACAGTTCCCTTCTGTAACAAGGCCTTCTTTGCTTTCACATCTAATGGTGGTGGTCTTTTTGTCTCAGATGTTTGACCAGTCACAGCAGCTCTGAATGCAGCCAAAAGTTTTGGATCAAAGAGATTATCCCCAGCCTCTTTAGATGATCTGTTACGTATAGCATCTCTAATTTCTTTCCTTAAATTCTGAACTTCCACTAAGGAGTCTTTATCGTGGCTTGATCTTCTCATTATCTTCTTTATTCTCAGCCCAGATGAGGTTTCTCCAGATGAAAGTCGCTTTGAAGGTGTGTGGTATGTTCCTTGAACAATATCTCTTATATCAGTCTTAACCTTCTGCTTCCTCATGATTCTACATCCAGAATTATTGGCTTCATTCAAAGAATGAGCAACCCGACTTTGCTCTGTTTTAGCAATCTTCGAGGTAATAATATTCTGCATCTCTTTTTTGGTTTCACCTTCAGCAGCACTTCAACAAGTATAAACTAATGCATCAGATAGAAGAAAAAGATACACAAACAAGAAAGGCTACAAAGATTGTCATAACCACCTTATGCTAATATATAGATGGCAAAGTGAGTGTTGAAACAAGCTCAGATCAGAGCCAGTAATTTTTAATCTATGTTGAAACAGAATGGATTTCACGCCCCGCTTACAGTGTGCGCATATAATGTATATATATGTGTGGGCTCTTGGAAGGCAAAAGTGAAATTGCACTAATTTTAACGTTTTTTTTTTACTAATTTCGTGAAAATAACACCTTAGCTTTGCTATTAGTGGGATTTACTGAGTATGATGATGAGTATGATGATGTGGATGTCGAAACAAAATGGATTTGGTTGACCCACAAAACATATTGTCCCTTTTTATTGAATTTATAAATAGTTAATGTATTAATATGATTAAACAACTACATTATTATAATATACATCAACCTTTTTTTTCAAAAACAAGTGATTAAATGTGTCGTATGCTTTTAAAGACACACTAGGTAAATTTCAAACTGCTCAGTCCATTCCATATTTAACTATGGTTATAAAGGTTACCCATTTGACTTTTTAGGGTAAAATATAACCCGAATGAACCCGTTTCCATGTAGAAAGGTTGAGATTGCCACTATTACCTAAATGTATAAACAATATTAACTCAGGAATAGTAAACACTTGTGTAGGGTATGTTATAATAAATCGTAGTGTCTCGTTATATATATACACAATGCTAGTACTAAAATGTATTTCTAACAATACAACAGATAGTAAGTTGCTGTTGTGAAGGGCTACAGATTGTACACGAAGGTAGGGTTTGGAAATGCAGGCCAATGGGACACCGCCTGTGGTGGCAGGTAGGGTTTTGGAAAAACTTGACTATGGTACCAACTTACAGCAGGAAGTATGTTGTGTATTGATTGTATACTAGTCGAAAACTCGCGCGATGTTGCGGTAGTGACAATTTGTGGATACTCGTTTCTGTATATAAAAGACAATATATCGTATTTGACTTATTATTTTACTTTACTTATATAACATCATTAAATTTCAATATTCACTAAATAGATTGCTTATTTTTTAGCTTCCATTAAAAAGATAATTTTAATTCCTTGTTTAAAAGACTATTTTGTCCTTCTTTTATAGCAAAATTTAAAAAACACAAATATGAAGACATAAATCCACATCTCAGTCATGTCAGTTAAAGATTATAGAAGCAACAAGTGAGAGAAAGGACCTGTAGTCTCTTTGCTTTCTCTTAGCACCTGTGAGTCCACTAGCTTTTTCCGTCTTACTGGGTTTTTTGTCAGCTAAAATAATTAAAAGGTGAAGTAAGCAACAGCTGAGTGATGAATTTATTTGAAAGCAACACCAAAAGGAACGTTAGAGGGCACAGTGTTCCTGCTAATGAACTTTCAGGAAAACAGCCTGGAAGAAGTTCACACCTGGTAGCCTAGACACTTTAGAAACTTTCTTCTTTTCAACTTCTCCACTTGTTTTGGTTTTATCTAGGTAATCATAAATATTGAAGCTGTAAGCATTAAGAAAAGCAATGAAGATATGATGTCTGGTGGGAAAATGGGTGGTCTGGTCAGGTAGAGCAAAACACTTTCCCCAACGTTTTTTAATTTTTAATAAAGAAAAGTGTCCAACATGAAAACAGAATTAGATATTTCCAATAATAATCAAGTTTTCCAAATGAAACTATTTGGGAGGTCTTATGCATTAAAATTACACTTTTGAGATACTTTTAACCCATTTGTCCCCTTTTCAGCTAATAATTTAAAAAATGGCCCATTAGAGAAGAAACATATCCCGCAACAACCCATTTGAACATAAATGGGTCTAAACTTAGCACCTCTAATTATCAATATATGCTAACATTAGGTAGGGCACTCAGATGGAGTAAACATGGCATGGATAAAGAAACAGGTAAGCATATTTACCAGACATGTTATTGCTATTATGGTCATTCAACTCTGAAGTGTGTAATCCATCAGAAACACTTGGTGTACTTGTTTCTTCTATACCACTTCTGCTTAACGCAGAGAACTGTGAAGTTTCAGAAATCAATGTAGAGGTCGTCCCTTGTGGTAAACAAACATCGAGTTCCACTGCCTCTGCCTTTGGTTTCTTGATAATATCAGCTAATCGTTTTTCTGATTTGCAATTATCTTCAGAAACATCTGAAGTTGGCTGCAATGTTTGATTCATTTCTTCATTCTCTTGATTCCCTTCAAGCAATAGGAGCAACAGAACGTTTAGCCACAACAACAAAATATAGACACAGTGACATGTCCCAATATAATATCAGATCATACCACTTTCAAAATCCATGCTCGTATATACACTTGACAACATGTTTTCATTGGTCTGTTGATTTCCACTAATATTCGAGACAACAACAGCTGTCTCTCCTGCATCAGCAACAGATACAGACACATTCATAGGAAAAGTAGCATCCACTAAATGCCCATGATGATTGAGTAAGCCAGGTTCTGATTTCTCTGATGTCTCATCAACTGAACACCTGTATAAACAAATGAAGTGTATTATCTATGTACTGAAAAGATAGATAGAAAAGAATAACAGACACAATCTAAACTGGAGGTGCACAACTGAAATTTAAATGATGGTTTAATTTGATATTCAGATAGAAACATGTCTCATACAAAGCTTATTAATAGTACCTTGGGCACAACCATGAATCCTCACAATTCCCTTCAGTATCAAATCCAACACATATAGCATGATACCTATTTCCATGAAGTCAAGAATCATTCGGCAGAAGCTTAATTGTAGACAATTCCAGGAAAGGATATTGTAATGTAAGAAAATGATATTTCATATGTACAAAACTACAGATATTATCAAATTAGAATAAAACACCAGACCACAAATCACATGAATCACAAGCAATTGATGTATCAACGTCTGGATCTTCTTCAATATTTGCCGACTGGCTTCGAATTTTGCAGCTGTCTCCTTCCAAGCAGCTGACTGCCTACATCATAACAGATGCATAAAAAATATGACCCAGAAAATCAGGAGGATGTCATATATATATTATAGACATCATCTAGACAAGTAAAAGATGCTACTTTTATACAATTTCTAAAAATCTTTATAGATCAGATAGCATACAAAAGTTCTAAATGATCACATTCTGAAAAAATCTTGCATCACTAGTGTGACAAGCATCAAATAAGAAACTTCAATCAGCTTGGCTAAGATTTTCAGATGTTTGATATGTTTAACTCGCAAAGTATTGTATAATCAACACATATTTGTTCATGTTAGTGACATATTCATAGCACATTTGATGGGTTTAGAGGGATTGCTTCTGGAACTAAGGTTCCTTTAACTGAGGCTTACATTTTCATCAATATAGTATGATGGAAACGAAAGAGTGTTATTATTTCCTTCAACACTCCAAGCATCATCATCGTCATCGTCATCATCTCTGCATTTGAGAGGAAATATTAGATACCGCAGCAACCTAAACTGCTTGTTTACACATCATTACATCAAAATAACCAACACAATATTTTTACAATCATAGTTCATCAAACGCAGGTATCTACAGGTCTTCAGCTCACCAGGATAAAATATCTATGCAATACTTGCATAGATTTAATCTTTGCTGCTTACAGCAATCTAGTGGCCTTGAAGTCCTCTATGATTCCAGTAAAGGGATTTGGGTGTAAAATAATAACTGAAAGAGGAGTACCTTATATATGATGAGCCTTCATCAGTCTCAACACTTCCAATGGTATCGTATACCTTCATTACAATCAAAATCAGGAGCAGCATCAAAATTTCATTCCTCTTATATAATAATTTTTATTGTGCCTTTTATATACATAGAGAAAGGCAATAAGGAGGTCACAAAATACATGTTAGCATGTCAACTGGTTCTTCCACCACATTGTATTTACTTCTTAGTGTTTGCATAAGACAATTATATTATTTCCTAAAGAGTGGGAATCCTCCACTGATCACATAATCAAGAGATAGAAAACTGATTTTAGCATAAACAAGCCACAATGAAGCAGAGTGGTATTTTAAAAATTCTTTTAGAAGCTAGAACCAACATGTTTGTTATACTAAGGGTGCACTCTAACTAGTAATGTTTGATTTGAAAAAGCATCCATAGTGAAACAAACCCAGAAAGCGCATAACTCACAGGAACACAAGTGATTGTTTGAAATTCGTTCTGGCAAAGTGGACATAGGTTTGTGATACTTGCCCAGTTGTCGATACATGTAAAACAGAACCTGACATTGAAGGGATGGAGAATTTAGTCACAGTATACTCTGAAAATAAGTAACAGAAATGTCAATCATGATACAACACAGCACCAAATCAACAAAAAGAAAAAGAGATCCATTATACAAGATGTGAAATATACCAGTGCTGACAGCAATCCAAAACTCCTCTATCAACAACAACATCCATGCAAATCCCACATCTTTGGCCTTCATCACCCTCAAACACCAGTTGCTCCTACATATTTAAAATTGTTTTTGATAAGGGGTGTATGCACAGCAGAATGAATACAAAAGCCAAGTATAAACTGATGTACCATCGGGCACTGTATTAATTAGTCGGATTCAACTAATATGATCTAGCATACCAATATATATATATATATATATATATATATACTGCCAAAATTCCTATTAACAGAATTACATTGGTATGTTTCAAGCAGGCAGGCAGGCAGGCAGGCAGGCAGGCATACCCTTTTGAAGTTAAATAGGGGGTCCATTTCACCAAAATCGAAGGATTAAGTTTATCAGTTCCATGATCAAAAATTTAAGTGCCAGTTTATATAAGTTTTGGAACAAGTAAATCGAAGATAACAGATACTCACATTATCGATATCTTCAGCTCCAAATGTATAATCATCGAACAACTCAAATTCCATCTTTCAGATACAGAAACCTGCAAAATCGATTGATTAACAGAGAACGAAGTCGAATTACATGATCTTCAACATCTTTCAGATTTTCCGGAACATAGCTAGGGTTTAAATCGGTTTACATGCAATCAACGACGGAGATATTTTTGCTTGAGATTCAACAAGAAGATGATTGTTCATTCGCGTTTGGGGAATAATCGAAGACGACGATGAACGCTGCGTGCAACAATTTCATTTCAAGGACGGAAGAGTGTCAGTTTGATTATAGTTTAATTAATGCATTTTTCGTCAATCAGGTAGCTAGGTTTTGGGGAGAAACACTGTATAATGTAAAACGAAATCTCCTTTCTTTTATTTTTTTAACGGCGAGGACATTACATTACTCATTCGATCATCTCCAATCTTTATTAAGAGAAAACTCATCACTAGTAAGAAAACTTCTTTGCCCAACTTGTAACCCCTATTATTTATTCTTTTTGTTACAAGTGGGACTTGAACTCAAGACCTCTTGATAAAGGGTCATAAACATTTACCACTAGGCTAAGCTAGTGGGTGTAAATCGAAAGCTCCTTGCCATACACCGATTTAATATTATGGTCTTTGCAAGGTCTATGAGTGAATATGTTGAGCTATTTGGGCTTATATGTACATTCGAATGAAAAATGTTCATTCGTTTGCTTGGTTTTATTCGGTTTCATACAAGGTAACTTTAATAACCCATCTATTTAGTAACATTCTAAACTAACGGTGTCAATTCTCATCAAATTTAATAAAAAAAAATTGAGTGCAGGGATGATGTACGAGCTGACGTCTGTCGTCCCAGAAATGGAGATGATCCATGTGAAAGGACCAAAATACACCTATTCTAAAAATATTAAAAAGATATATATTTTTCATAATCAGATCTGGATCTATTTATTTCAAACACAGTTCCCTTTTGCTCTCAATTCAAAATTTGATTCAATTTTAGGTCAATCATAAAAATTCAAATTGTCTTCTTTATATTTTATTTTCTATTTTCTATGTTATTTGACATCACACCTTCCAAAATTTTAGATTCAACTTCAGTCATGGTCATGTTATGTTTGATTTTCTTTGTGAGTCCATTTCTGTGATTAAATTTGAGATTTCATTTCCAATTTGATATTCCACCTTGTTATGCTCGTTTTCTGTGTTCTTCAAAAGGGCTGACCTGATTATGATAAAAAAATTATAACAGGGCTATTTTGGGATTGAAACAAAAATGAAACGTGAGACACTAAAATCAAATTTTTTAAATGTCTGGACTGAAATTGTTAGATGGGTCGAACCGTCAGGTACGGAAAGAGAAGTTTACTCAAATATTTATAACGTAATTTGATAGGAAAAAAAAAGACAAGAATAATTTTTTTTAAAAAATCCTAAAAAGATTTCACATTGGAAAACATGCAACCATCAACTGATCATCACATTCCGTCACTCACTATTCTCAGTCAAGCAACTTCGTTTATTGATTAGTCAAGATTCTTCGGCCCTTGTCGCTGGTAATCACCTTTGCTACACTCGTCATTACGATGATGATGATACATTGTTATTTTAAGAGGACGATTTATTGACGATCTTGATGATGATGCTTCTTCTATGCCCCCGTGCAAAAGAAAGAAAAGATTGAGGTTGACATTAAGATTAAGGTGGACGTGAAGATGGAATTGGAAGTGAATGTGAAGGTAGGCTTATCGTAGTAGCTATGGACTACTGTGAGCATTTTTTTTTGTGTTCGTGTTACTAAAAAAAACACTAAAAACAACATTCAAAAAGTCACTTCATCACATTCTTCATCCGCCATACCACAATCCTCATATATTTTTGGAGAAACCAAAATCACACCAAATTTGATGTATTGTTAACCCCCGCCCCCCCCCCAATACATTAGTTTAGAGCATTCAAACGTACCTATTGTGCATCATCTTGCTTACAATTTAACTAAATAACTTTATTTACAAGACACTTTCTAAAATCCATCACATCTCATTCCTTAGACCCCCTTCAATGTATGCATGTGGGAGGGATTTTTTATGACATGGTGGGCGCATGTGGGACATGTCTAGGAGGAGCGCATTGGGGTGGATACATGTGTAGACGTGTGTTGAAGTCCTCTTTTTTTTTTCTTTATCTCTCCTCTCTCACATACATACATACATATATATATATATATATATATATATATATATATATATAGGCTTAGTACTCCCACAAACCCATCCAAGGGTTCCTAATGCTTCCACATCACCATTTTTAACCCCTTTTGTCATCTAGTAAAAAGGATAGAAAAGTAATTTAACCTTCCCTTATTATTTAATATTTGTACTGTTGTCAGATTAAAAATCATATATATCCAATTCAAAATCTAAAAATTTTCAAATCTCATATTTCTCTCCCTACCATCGATGTCTAGTTCAAAATCTTTTGAAATTTTCAAATCTCAAATTTCTCTCCCTACGCTCTGATCATCGAACCTTCAGATAAGAACCTTCAGAGCCGGCGATGAATCTCGCAAGAACATTTTAGATCCGACATTTATGTTCCTTCAACAGCAGATTTCGGTCGTATGCTTCCAAATCCGATGTTGTTGGAGACGTTGTAGCCGATCTGAGCTCAAGGTTTGTCTCCGAAAACCCACCCACAAGCTTCGCCAAACCCGCCACCGCCCATCGCCACCGACCACCTCAAACAAATTATCCTCAAGGTTTGTCTCCGACAACCCATTTCAAACCAATTCTTCTCTCTCTAAACCCGCCACTGACCACCTCAACCACCATCGTCTCTGCTTCCGTGACAGTGAACAACAAAACTGACGGCTTCAAGATCTGAGACGTATATAGGAATCATCTCTGCTTCAAGATCTGAGACGCACAGCTCCGGCAGCTCCCCGCCGTCGCTATCCGTCGCTGCTCGCTAAATCCTCCGACCTTCTATTCGTCGGATTTACAACTTTCTGTATTTGTTAAATGGAAGAAGACGTGAGGTGGCTAGCCAGATTTACACCCTCACCGGATTTTAAAAGGTGCATTTCTGAACCAGCTTCTATATCTCTCTGTTCCTTTTTCGTGAAAGGATTTAATATCCAACACATAAAATGGTTTTTTAAATGTGTTTATTTTAATACTTTTTAATATTTAATACATATAATATTCAAATTGTATTTGCTAGATATATTTGGCCACTGTCATATTTATTTGGTAGATATATTCTTTTTTTTTTCTAGATATAACTGCTCACTGTCGTGTTTATGTGGTAGATATATTTTTATTATTTATGATTTTCTTTATTTTTTTCTAAAATTGGTTTACAATTTTATGATCCTTTATTTTTTATATGATAGTACTGATTTTTCGTTTGATTTATAGTTGAAGTATGATTTTACATATGTACTTGAAAGAAACTATTAAAGCTGGTTCATACTTTACATATGTAATATATATGTAATATCTTATTTTACATATGTAATATATATGTGGCATTGGGATTTGTAGGTCGAAAACTGGTTCATAATCTTTTACATATGTAATATTTTATTTTTACATAACTAATAACTGATGTTATATATTTTTACATATGTAGCAACTGCTGTTACATAGTTTTACATATGTAATTTTACCACTTACAATCTCATGAGTCTTTATTTTTTTTATATTCTTTTGAATTATAGTTTGTGTATATGATTACATATGTAATATGTATGTGTTTTCATGATCTGTAGGTGTTTTAATGATATTATATATGTAATAACTGTTGTTTACATATGTGAAAACTAATTTTACATATGTAATAATTGTTGTTTACATATGTAACATATATGTGACACTAGGCTTTATAGGTAAAAAACTGGTTCATAACCTTTTACACGTAATATTTTATTTTTACATATGTAATAACTGATGTTACATATTTTTACATATGATTATCTTTTTTTAATGATTTAGATATGCAGATTTACTTACATATGTAATAACTATTGTCTTCATACGTAATTACTAATGTTACATATGTAAATCTACCTACGTAACATGTTATATCTCATTATCTACTTAAAAGTACATATGTGTTTTAGTGATCTATAGGTGTTTTAATGATATTACATAAGTAATAACTATTGTTTACATATGTAAAAACTAATTTTACATATGTAGGTCAAAAACTGGTTCAAGTATATGATTTACATATGTAATATATTATTTTGTATATGTAATAACTAATGTTACATATGTAAAAAAAATTACATATGTAATAAGTGATATTTCATATGTAATAACTAATGTTTACATATGTAAAAACTAATTTTACGTATGTAATTGTACTTACGTAACATATAAGAACTGTTGTTTACATATGTAATAACTAATTTTACATATGTAAAAACTAATGTTACATATGTAAAAACTAATGAACTTAGTTACATCTATTCGATTTTACATATGTAAACTTGTGCTACATATGTAAAAAAAATTACATATGTAATAAGTGATATTTCATACGTAATAACTAATGTTTACATATGTAAAAACTAATTTTACGTATGTAATTGTACTTACGTAACATATAAGAACTGTTGTTTACATATGTAATAACTAATTTTACATATGTAAAAACTAATGTTACATATGTAAAAACTAATGAACTTATTTACATCTATTCGATTTTACATATGTAAACTTGTGCTACATATGTAAATATATATTTTTTATTTTTATTTTACGTCTCGTTATATATTTAATTTTACATATGTAACATGTTGTGATTTGTACGTATATAAACTGATGAACTTGTTTTCTTCGTAGGTTACGAGATTTTGTGTCAAAGATAAAGATGATTATCAAGAACTCAAGAATAATTAGCTTTTATATTTCTTTTTTGTTAGCTTGTTATATAGTTTTTAATCATTTTGAATGAAACATATTGTTCTGTTTAATGATGATTATATAATATAACAATTAGAATTTGGTTGTCAGTCTCTCATATTCACTGTACATCATCAGAGCAAATTATAATTTACCACATCTCTTTCTAATTTATTTGTTTGTTTACACGTGTATGTATGACATACCTTTTCCTTTATAATTTACCACATCTCTTTCTAACAATGCATGTCTCTCTCCTTCTTTATATCAGATTCATCTTTCTCTCTGTCTCTTCCACAACTTTTTGTTCTCTCTCTGCCTCTATGGTGAAGCTAACACCTTTTAGGGTTTATTTCCCTCTACTCCGATGGCAGCCTTTATGGTCTCATATTTAGAACACGATGGATTATTATGGTTTAGATGCATTATTTTTGTTTACATACTAATCAAAACTCATCAGGCTTTTTCTATCTCAACTTCTTTAAGTCCACCGCCACCATCATTTATCCGGCCACCACCATCACCAACTACCAGCCACCGCGACTAAGCCGTCCATCACCCATTCTCTTTTCTGCTCCATCTCTAATCCTAAACCAGTAAGAAAGATCCGTGAGGCACGCGGGAGAAGTTCTGATGTATATATCCCCATTCTAGAGGTGTTTCTCTGTCGTTGTTGAACCAGATGTTAGGGTGGTTGTCGGAGCAACACGACGTGTAGTTATGGTTTCAGGGAAGGAAACAGAAACGAAACCGGTGATTGTCGGAG
>JBCNJP010000011.1:0-65611 GCA_039602395.1 Deinandra increscens subsp. villosa
GTTGAGCAAGAACGAAGATGAAACGAGGAGACGGGATGATGAGAATCTAAGAACATCTATAACAAGAAATAATAAATCAAACGATTCATTGATTATTACTGAATGATTACAACGAACCGAATGATTACAAACTCGTCATAGGAAATCCATGGTCACATTGGGTTGAGCTCAAACCCAATGTGAGACTCTCTCTCTAGAAATGATAGCTCACATCTCTCTATATCATCCTCCTTATTCTTGCTTATTCTCTCTTTTTCTAAATGAAGTTATCACCCCTATATATAGAAGAGCCATGTGCTCACTAGCCCACTAACTAGCAAGACACATATACAATGAGCTAAATACAAATAAACAACTAAAGTAAATTATTAGTTAAATCAAAGTTGATTTAGTTAATATGAAGCTTGACTCGCTCGAACCAATCTTCCTTTGACTTTTACGTTGACCGTTGACTCGAAAAGTTGATTGTTCAAGAAAACGTCTTCGGTCCAAACTTGCAAGCCTCGATCATCACAACCCGTGTCTCTGAATCAAATCACAATAGATTCTTCAACCGAATTATTCGAGAATAGATTTGATGGCGTCAGTCACACTTATTATTAGTTCCAACAATTCCCCCTTGACTGACACTGTCAAATCTCTCATACTGGTGAAGAACCACTCTGTCGTACATCTGCAAAGAATAACTGATAAACCCGAATCTTTCTGTTATAAAGATTCCCCTTTTGAATAGGCTTCTTCTGTTCTTGTTTCTCCAGTTGAGAGCCAAGTGCTGCAGTTCACTCGGTTCACACGGTCAGGTACAATACTAAGAATGCTGAACATCGGAGTCAAAACCACAACAAACCGAATCAGATAAACCAATCAATCACTGAAAATGCTCCAACTTCAGATAATCGACCTGATAATCAAGTTCTATTATTATTCCCCCTTTTTCTCTAGATCCCTCTGAAAACATCCGATACGGAAGCGGAAAATCAGATGTAGAGAGTGGAACCGTTCCGCTCAGTTCCGTATAGAAAGCGGTACTAAAATCCTGAAATCGGAAAATCTTTTGAGAAACCGGAAGCCGGATACTGACAGTTGTGAATGATCCATAAATACTGAACTTGTTCCGCGTGACTGGGTTGGATGCGAAATAAAGTGCCAAATCGGTGAAAAACTGAGATCCCGAGCGTAAACGCGAAATTTATTTATAACCGGAGTCTTCATAATTTTGGGTGAAGAAACTCGAGCTCGGAAAAATATTCCGTGAAGATCTCTGCGTCAAACGGTGCAATCTGGAATAAATCTGAGAGAACCGTCAATTTTATTCAAGTAACGGTCTTCCGTTAGAGATTTAACGGAATATTCCAATATTTAACTGAGATTCCAGTTAATTCGGTTAGATGACATCGGCACTGCATCAGCAAAACAACTTGGAGTGAGACATAACGAAAAAGTCACAAACTTAACCGAGAAGCGAAACCAGTCCGTCAGTGGTCGTTAGCTAACGTGGCGTGTCGTCAACAAAAACTAGAACTCGGTCGAAATATAGCGGAATAAATCCATGATCCAACGAAATATTTTAAAATTTTCGTTTGAGAGTCATCTCATAAGTCTCGTTAAAGACTATTAAGAAAAACTCCACATTTAGCGAAAAATGCTGAAAATATTTATTAGTGGTGAAAGTGTCTTAAAGAAAACCATAATCCTTGTCAAATCCATTCAACCAATCAGATTTCAGCCATGAAAAACCATAATCCGTGTGAGAAGGGATTAGCCAATCAGATAAGAACATTGAAACTGATCCAATGGTTGGATTAAATAGATCTAGCGGCTGGCAGCGCAGATCCGTGTAGTGGCGTTTCTGGCCAATGAGAAGCCGACACAGCAGCCCACTTAACGGCTCTTTTTGGTTAGGCGGGTGCGCCATTCTCTCCACCAATAAAATATCGACAGCCAAAAAGGGCATACCGACAAGAGGAGAGAGAATGTCGGCTGAACATTCCGCATGCTCCAATCGGTACATGCCACGTCACCTTGCTGTCCCCACCTTCATCATCAATCTCCCGTAACCCTAATTTAACTGGAAGAACCAGATACGTCGCCAGAAAATTGATAACCTAACCGGAAAAACGTAAAATCCTCATAACTTCCACAATTCTCGATCATATTCGATGATTCTTGTACCGTTGGACTCGTAGCGCGATGCTCTACAATCCTAGACGATCAAAAACCTCAGAAAATTATTTGAATAAAAACCCAGAAGTGAGGATCAGTCGAGATCTCCAAGTTTCTTTGAGGTCACCAAGCCTTATACGAGGTCGCCAAGCTTTATTCGAGATCGCCAAGCCCATGGACGAGATCGCCAAGGTTATTTACGAGATTGCCAAGAAAAACGTTCAAAGACACCCGAGATCGCCAAGACAATCTTTAAGGGTACTCGAGGTCGCCAAGAACGTCTTCAAGGCTGTGAAATCGCCAAGGCAATCTTCAACCAAAATGAAGAACACCAAGAACACCGTGAAACACACACTACTGTGTGTTTCTCCAGATCTGCCCAAACCGTTGTGAATCAGAAGAAACCGATACTTCCAATGGATCCGGAATGTGTTTTCCATCAAGAATAGTACTTTATTTCATCCAAAAACACTGATTTTATCATCAAAAACTCAGAATCAAACTCGAAATCTTCAAGAACACCCAAAAAAAACGTAAAAACCCTAACAGTTTCGTTTTTTCAGCTCAGATCTCACATTTCTTCACTTATTTGAACGACTGGAGCATGAAATCACATCTAAATGAACCCAACATTAAGAATCTATCATCAGATTCATCCAAAAATCATCCAATAGCTCCAAAAATGCAGAAAAATAGAATTGATCATCTCCAAAGTGGGTTTTCTAATCTGCACTTCATTCAAGCTCAAAATAAAGATTCGAGTGATCAGATTCGTTGTGAGACGCGATCTGATCGGTACCCGCTCTGATACCATTTGTCAGGACCGATTCCACTCCGAGAATCTTGATGTTGAGCAAGAACGAAGATGAGACGAGGAGACGGGATGATGAGAATCTAAGAACATCTATAACAAGAAATAATAAATCAAACGATTCATTGATTATTACTGAATGATTACAACGAACCGAATGATTACAAACTCGTCATAGGAAATCCATGGTCACATTGGGTTGAGCTCAAACCCAATGTGAGAAGCTCTCTCTAGAAATGATAGCTCACATCTCTCTAGATCATCCTCCTTATTCTTGCTTATTCTCTCTTTTTCTAAATGAAGCTATCACCCCTATATATAGGAGAGCCCATGTGCTCACTAGCCCACTAACTAGCAAGACACATATACAATGAGCTAAATACAAATAAACAACTAAAGTAAATTATTAAATCAAAGTTGACTTAATTAATATGAAGCTTGACTCGCTCGAACCAATCTTCCATTGACTTTTACGTTGACCGTTGACTCGAACAGTTGACTTTTCAAGAAAACGTCTTCGGTCCAAACTTGCAAGCCTCGATCATCACAACCCGTGTCTCTGAATCAAATCACAATGGATTCTTCAACCGAATTATTCGAGAATAGATTTGATGGCGTCAGTCACACTTATTATTAGTTCCAACAATGCCACCTTGTACAGGAGATTAATGGGTTCTCTAAGATATTTGACTCAATCAAGGCCAGACATCAGTTATGTTGTGGGGATAGTTTGCAGATTTATGCAAGTTCCAAGAGAAGATCACATGAAGGTAGTGAAGCATTTGATCAGATATGTGAAAGGAACAACTCAGTATGGGTTATGCTATAAGAAGGGTAAAATGGGAAATTTGTTGGGTTATAGTGATAGCAATCACATGATGAATAATGATGATGGAAAGAGTACTGCAGGGAATGTTTTCTACTATAATAACTCAATAATTTCATGGTATTCCCAGAAACAGAAGATTGTAGCTCTCTCAAGTTATGAGGCAGAGTTTATGGCAGCAACAAGTGCTGCCTGCCAAGCTGTTTGGTTATCTGGATTGCTGGAGGAAATAACTGGGCAGAAACATGAAGGAGTAGTGATTTATGTGGACAACAAGTCAGCTATATCTCTCATGAAGAATCCAGTTTTTCATGGGAGATCAAAGCACATCCATCTTAGATTTCACTATATAAGAGAGTGTATAGAAAGAGGACAAATCAAGGTACAATTCATTGGAAGCAATCAGCAAAAGGCTGATATTTTAACTAAGGCTTTGCCTAGAGTTAGATTTGCTGAAATGAGACTGTAGTTAGGAGTTGCAGAATATCAGAAATGAAAATTAAGAAACTGGGTCATAGGATTAGCTTGAAATGGTAGCAAATGATCACACCAGTATGTTCAAATCCATTGGATCTATGGCATGCTATGTTAATGAGAGTTTGTTGCTAATAAAGTTTGAATATTGGACCTTGATCAAGGAATATTAAAATTAGGGGGGAGATTGTAGAAGTAATTGCCGTTAAAAAGTTAATTGTTGGTTAACTTCTAAAGGAAAAGAGTAAAGTAATTTTAATATTACTTTAGGGTGATAAATGTCATTTTGGAAACTAAGGATACGACCGTTAGAAAGATCTGGGTGGTAGTTGACAAGAAGCTGGAAGAAGGAGGGGTCAAAGTGTAAATTTGTTGTTTTAGTTTGTTAGGCTATTTTCTGTTATAAATAAGCTTGGGTCGAAATGTGATTTGTAATCAGTTTTACATTCCTTTGTTTTGTATTCATGTTAAAATGAAAATCTCCTAAATTCCTTGTTCTATTCGATCTTGATTACCAATTTGACACACATCAATAAAAAAACTTTTATAGGTAAGAACTTTTAAAATTGTAAACTACTTTATTAGCATAATTTAGACATAACATTGAGATATGGAGTAAACATCAGAATAGCATTATTGGTCTTGTTGACTTGAATTGAAAAATAAGGTCCAATAAAATAGAATAGGCATGCATGATGCATGCATGCATGCCATGAGAAATATTATAAACCGGCCATTAGGAGGTGGCGAGAGACACGGAACATGATTCGGCTATCTTCATTACTAATAATAACCCCTAATTTCTTCCATTCAATAATAATTACATAAAAAGATGAACACATGCAAACTTCAATTTTCTGTTTCTAAAATTGCTTCCCTCTCACCATTCCAGATAACAACAAAAATTATGCAACTTGATTTTTTCCTCCCATCATCTTAATATTGAAATTAAAAATGGCGGAACCTGAAGACCTAACATTGGAGTTTTCTGTGACGTCAATGATTGAAGAGGTTCTTAATGAGCATGGGCCTCAGTTATCAGATGTGCATACAACATCCAAGAGTGATACGAAAATCGGTACGTACGTTTCATGCACGTAAGGTGTTTGATATATTATTGTCAATATATTCAAGAGAAATACATGTATGCAATATTGTGTTGTTGAGTTTTGTGTATGTAATTAATTAATTAATTAATTAATTAATTAATTATGGGATTGATCTATATATCTGGGAATTCTTAATTATTAGCATTAAAAAGAAATGAAGCTACAAGATGGTTAAGAAAGTCTGTAGGTGTGGTGGCTGCAAAAGATCTGCCAGCTGAGCCTTCAGAACAAAATTTCAGAATGGGATTAAGAAGTGGGCTTATCCTCTGCAGTGCTCTTAACAAGAATGAACCCGGTTCTATTCCTAAAGTAACTATATATATTCTTCTTCTTATTTATTTCTTTAATATACATATATTATAACCACATGGATAATGAAAAAACAACGTACGTAACCACCGATTACTATATATGCATACTATAGCTTGTGGGAGTGCCCTCCGATTCTGTTGTTATACCTGATGGACCGCCTCTAATATCAAGCCCGTACTATGAAAATATCAGAAATTTTCTACTAGCCATGGAAGAAAGGGGACTTCCAACTTTTGAAGCTTCTGATTTAGAACAGGTAAAACTTATCTACAAACAAACATATTCAAATTTCAAAGTTGTTGCTTCGATCATCCATCAGTTTTATTTATTTTGTTCGTTTATATATGTATATATAGGGTGGGAGGTTACCTAAAGTTGTTAACTGTGTGCTAGCCTTGAAAGCATACAGTGAATGGAAAAAGGCAGGTGCAAATGGGAGATTTTTGTATGTAGGGAACCGAAAACCCTCTTCAAAAAGGAAACAAACTGTTTGTAACTCATTGGATATGTACACATGTGATACATTATGGATGCAAGTTAAAGATCAGGTTAGCTAGTACTGTACGTATGTGAGCTTAATTAATTAGTTTTTGTTTTGTAAATTATGACTAAAACAGTTTGATAATCAAGTGAGTGATTCGTATTGTATTTGCAAGCCTCTTAACGTGCGTGTTCGGGATCTTCTTTTGGATTTTAAACCACGAGATATTCCTATGGTGAGTAGCTAGCTAGCTAGTATTCATTTCAGCATTAATTAATTATATAAGTTACCATTGACAAACTGTATATTATGTGTACTTTGCTCAACCGTCGTCTTTAATCACACGATCAAGAAATTAGTAGTTGCTGCACGCGTTGCTAATTATATCATTCCGCCTCTTGTGCAACAGATTATTGAGCTTGTGTTAACCAAACTCACAGAAGATTTTGAACACAGATTAGCCAAGCACAAAGAAAAGATAAAGGTGCATACCATTGACAATGAACAAAGAGTATATATACATATATATATATATATCTATCAATACCTTAGAAGAACTAGCTAGAGGTGGTAACATCAACACATCTACCTAAAAATGGGTTGATTTTATTCCCCAACAGGTCAAACGGGTAAAATTTAAAGCTTAACAAAACTGGAAACGAGTTCAGTGTGTCAAAAGTCCCCTGAAGTGTTTACATATGCTTAAAACCTTCTATATAACTTTAATAAAACAGATTATTATTATTTATTAAATAACTTGTTTCATAATCTTATATAATATATTATTATTATTATTATTATAATCTATATGTATAAATTAAGTTGGAAAGTAAATTAGTGTTTGGACCCATATTAGAAGCCTAGAAGGTAACCCGTTCTGACTTGTTCCCACCTCGTCCAATCCACTCCATGCATGTGGCCCGGCTGTATCAGGTTTGAGGGAAAAAAAAAAGAATTTATGCATCAGATATAACTCCTAATTAATTAACTGTGGTGTTGTTTTAACTGCAGCTTGATGCTAAGATGAACCCTAAACCCACAAAGCCGGACTTGTCCGTGAAAAAGTCTCTTCCTGAAGACGTAAAGGTATAGTTGTGACTAGCATCCAGTTTCTGCATAACTTATAATAGTACGTACTGCACATTTTCTGATTCAGAAAAGCCTTTGATTCACCACATGCATGGCAGTCATCCCCTAGGAATATATTTCACGAGATGGAACAAAAATCTCTTGCGGCGTTCAAGAAAGACGAGTTCGTAAAGGTATATATATATTGTTATGATTAAGCTCTAAATTGAATTCTGTCATTTCATGTACTCTGCTACATGTGGCAAAATGTGCATGTGGGTCGTGTAATTAATGAGTCAAAATATGTAATTTGGATGATACAGATTATGTTGGGTTGAGCAGAAACAATTGTTTTTAATAAATATTTATAAGTGTGTCGGATATGGTAGTTAGTTATGAAAGTTATAATACTTGGCTAATAATATAACTTTTTTTGATGATACAGTTAAAACGATTTCGGCATCTTTGACTAGTTCGACCCATTTGACTAGTTTCTTTTAAAGCCGGCCTTTTGTTTTTTCACTTTACCGATTCACTTAATTGTTAGCGGTAATATTATATTTGATTAAATTAAAAAATATTTGATTCACCTCCATGACAGCCATTCACTAATGTAACAAATAATGACAAGGAAGAAAATACGACCACAGAAGCCAAGGGAAAAGAAGAAGGAAAGGTATGAATGATTAAGTTGAGAATATATATTCATTCAGATTAATTTCTGTATAACTTACACAACAACAATATTTTGATATGATTTGATACACCCGCATGACAGTCCTTCAGCAGCATAATGAATGAGATGAGAAAGAAAGCAAGCGGAGATATAGTTAAACCTTCTATTGATACAAATAAGAAGAGTGAAAAGAATGTAACAACAGATACTATGAAGTCAACTAGTGATATAGACAGCAAGACCGAAAAGAATATAACCGCTGATACCATGAAACTCACTGGTGATATAAACAACAAGATTGAAAAGGATCCAAGCAGTACCACAGATACCATGAATTCCACTAGCGATGTAAACAAAGAGATTAAAAATCAGGTAACCAGTGCCACAGATACCATGAAGTCCACTAGCGATGTAAATAAAGAGATCAAAAAGAAGGTAACCAGTACCACAGATGCCATGAGGTCTGCTAGTGATGTAAATAAGAATATGGAAGAAAAAGTAACCAAAGAAGCCAGGATGTCTACTAGTGAAGATGTAAAGAATGAGATGGAAGATGTTAGCGATGATGTAGACGTTGAGATCAAAGAAGAAGAAGCCATAGATTCCTTTAGTGAAGATGAAGATGAAGATGATGAGATGGAAGAGGATATAGACATCAATTCCATCATTGCTGATGTAGATAATAATGAGATGGAAGAAGATACAACCATGGAAGACGATAGTGAAGAGGAGGAAGAAGAAGATGAAGCAACCGCAGAAGCGGAAGATTTGAATGGTGATATATATGGTGAGCTGGAAAAGAAGAAAAAAATGGAAAAAAAGATAGAACTAAAGAAGAAAGAAATTGAAAGACTAATAGAACTGGAAAAGAAGAAAGAGATGGAAAGGGATGCCGAAATGGAAAAGAAGAGAGAGATTAAAAGGCAAAAAGAGATGGAAAGGAAAAAGGTGCTTGAAAAGCAAGCAGCTGAAGATGAGAAGGAAGCAAAATACTACAAATGGGTCAACGATGAATGCGAGAGATTAAAACTTAGTATTGCAAAACAGCAAAGGATGATAGAACACCAACATAAAGAGCTACAAGTATATTCACCACCATATGAAATTTATTCTTACTTCTTATAGAGGGATTCTAATAAAGATACTGATATCATACAGGCATTGAAAAATATATTTTCTACTGCAAAAGCAGATATGCAGTTACTCACAACAAATTATTATGAGGAAGTTAATAATTTAGGTACAATATTTCGTTCGAATTTAACAAGTAGAGGTGGCAGTGTTTAACCCATTTAGTTATGAATGAGTCGATTTATGTATTACTCTACCCAGTCATTTAGAATTTAAAAGTTTAGCCAAGTATATGCTTGGCATGCCTCATCCTAAATCGTGTTACTCAAATACTTGGGTTATTTTCTTAATAATCTTGTAATGGTTATTTTAGTTATTTATACAAAAATGGGTAGAGAGTATTTGCAGGGACAACTTAACTTGACAGCATCATTCCCACCCTACACATAAAAATGACGTACCCATGTCACATTTTGCCACCACTTTGATAACATGCTCAATTTTGTTGAAATCTTAACTATCAGGAAATAAATAAGAAAATATTGATTTATGATCAGGTAAACACTTGTTGAACTTGGCTCAAGCAGCTTCAGGCTACCGCAAGGTTGTGGATGAAAATCGAAAATTATATAATCAAGTGCAAGACCTAAAAGGAAGTATCAGAGTGTATTGCAGAGTGAGACCCGCTTTTGGAACTGTAAAAAAACCAAGCTGTTGTGATTGCATAGATGAGGGAAATATGGCAGTCATCACACCTGGAAAGGGTGGAAAAGATACTCGCAAACTATTCAATTTTAATAGAGTATTTGGTCCTTCTGCAACTCAAGGTAGGTCACTAATGAATTATACTAATGTCTTAGAAGTTGATCTTTGTTTCTTTTTATTATGTTTTCCTTCTTTGTATATCTTTTGTGTTTCCATGTTCTTCTTGTAGCTTTGGTATACGTAGACACCCAACCATTGATCCGTTCTGTCCTTGATGGATACAATGTTTGCATATTTGCATATGGTCAAACAGGGTCAGGGAAAACTTTCACAATGGTAACAAGTTCACTAGAAGTTAGATGATTATGATACACCTTTCTTTAAAAACTATATATGGTAACTATGCTTTTTTTTTACAGACTGGACCTGATGTCTTTAACGAAGAAACCATGGGAGTAAACTATAGGTCACTAAATGATTTGTTTGATATACAACAAAAGAGGAAGGACATGATTGCCTATGAGGTTTGTGTTCAGATGCTTGAAATTTACAATGAAATGGTCAGGGATCTTCTTAGTACAGATGGTGCTAGCAAGAAATATCCTTTTTTATCATTATAGTTTATTATAGTCACTTATCACTATGTGTTATCTAGCTTTTGTGGTCTTAACAATTGACCACATTAGAAATACGACTGGGTACACAAGACGGAATAAATGTACCAGATGCAGCTCTTATACCTGTTTCAAAAACAGATGATGTTATACGTTTAATGAACCTAGGCCACAAAAATCGTGCTGTAGGTTCTACTGCAATGAACCAACGCAGTAGTCGTTCTCACAGGTACCCCTCTCATCTTATTCACCTACTCTTTTCGGTTATTTAAATACTCAATATAATACACTAGTGCATTGGTTATCTCCATCTAAAAGCTCAACCCATTTACTTATACATGTTGATTGTTGAATTTGGGTGTGTTTTACTTCAAATTGGTCATATAGAATAGAGTAAATTACAATTTACGTCCTTTAATAAGTATGTAAATTTTAATTTTCATCCTTAAACTAAAGAAATAGCAGAAAACGTCCTTTATATTTATGGTTTGTTTCAAATCACGTCCTTTCGTCTAACAGACGTTAATTTTTTCCGTTAGACCAGGTCATGTGCAAGGCACATGAGGGCAACATGGTCATTTTATTATTTTAATATAGAATAAATTACATTTTACGTCCTTTAAGAATCACCCAAATTTCAATTTCCATCCTTAACTTAAAGAAATAACAAAAAAAGTCCTTTAAGTTTATAGTTTGTTACAACTTAAATCATCTCTTCTAAGAAACGTTAATTTTTTCTGTTAAGCTATATCAGGTGCATTGCACACGAGGACATAATTGTCTTTTTATATTGTACGGGCCATTTTGTAAATGAATAGAAGTATAAAACTTATATGAATATAATTCTTTTTATAAAATAAATAAAAAATCTGATCAGACCAAACTTCAATTTCTCCAGTCTCCATCACATTTTAATTCCTCCATGGCATCGCTGCTTCTCTACCAAACCCTCTGTCGCCGCCCCGGCTCCACCTCTGACCATCGTTGCACCACACATCTACCTCCATCGTTATACATCATGTCACCATCCATCCTACACCCGACCAATAAAAACCTATTCGTTCATGAAGATCAAACTCCCTCAGCAACAAGTCAGAAATACAGATCCCATAAAGCATTTACGATGCAGGAATTACGATGGATGGTGATAGGAGGTATTACGATGGAGTTGGATGTGTGGTGTGGCGATGATCGGAAGTGGAGGTGGGGCGGTGACAGAGGGTTTGGTGGAGAAGCAGCGGTGCCATGAAGGAATTAGAATGTGGTGGACATTGGAGATATTGAAGTTTGGTCTGATCAGATTTTATATTTATATTTCTATTTATTTTATAAATAAAATTATATTCATATAAGTTTTATATTTTTATTTATTTACAAAATGGCTCGTACAATATAAAAAGACAATTATGTCCTCGTGTGCAATGCACCTGATATAGCTTAACAGAAAAAAATTAACGTTTCTTAAAAGAAATGATGTAAGCTGTAACAAACTATAAACTTAAAGGACTTTTTTTGTTATTTCTTTAAGTTAAGGATGTAAATTGAAATTCGGGTAATTTTTAAAGGACGTAAAATGTAATTTGTTCTATATTAAAATAATAAAATGACCATGTTGCCCTCATGTGCCTTGCACATGACCTGGTCTAACGGAAAAAATTAACGTCTGTTAGACGAAAGGACGTGATTTGAAACAAATCATAAATATAAAGGACGTTTTCTGCTATTTCTTTAGTTTCAGGATGAAAATTGAAATTTACATACTTTTTAAAGGACGTAAATTGTAATTTACTCTATAGAATATTTTGAATTACTTCAAATGTGTCGATTTCGGTTATTTGAAGTCTCCTAATGTATACTTTCAACGCATGTAACCTCCAAATTGTTTTTGGTCAAGGATTGAGATAACTAATACTATGACTACCTACTACTATAATCATAACTAAAACATTGTCCATTTATAACTTGGAAAAAAAATGTTTGACCCATTACACAACCCGTCCATCTGGCAACCTCTGGTTATATCAAAGCATAAACATAAAACAACCTCCCAATACAACTTTTAGTGTCTTCAAGGTGGACGCACCATTAGAAGGGCTTGCATGTTGAGTGAACATCTAATAATAAAACTGAAAAAGAAGTTGATAACATGTTGAAGTTAGCATAATTAATGATTTTGCTAAATTTTCAAATATTTTTTCCGGTTTAATGAATTATGATGATAGGTAATTATTCTTTTTATACTATTAATTGCAGTTGCCTTACGGTTCACGTTAGTGGAAAAGACTTGACATCTGGTTCAACAGTTAGAGGTTGTATGCATCTGGTTGATCTTGCTGGAAGTGAAAGAGCTGACAAAACCGAGGCTACAGGTGATAGATTAAAGGAAGCAACATTCATAAATAAATCACTATCAGCTTTAGGAGACGTTATAGCTTCGCTTGCCCAAAAAAGCACACACGTTCCTTATAGGAACAGTAAACTCACCCTCTTGCTTCAAGATGCTCTTGGTAACTCGCTCCTCCTTTTCCTAGCTAATTAATAATATACCTTCCTTCTTTTTGTTATTGTTATTTTTTCTTTCACTAAGCCTAAGCCTGTCAGTAATTTATTAGGAGGGCAGGCCAAGACACTAATGTTTATCCATGTAAGTCCCGATCCGGATACTGTTGGAGAAACAATTAGCACACTTAAATTTGCGGAACGAGTATCTACAGTTGAGCTCGGGGCCGCTAAATCTAACAAAGATGACACGGATCTAAGGCAGTTGAAAGAACAGGTGGCTTTTCTTAAGGCAGCACTAGCCAAAGATGGAGGAAATATACAAGATGGCGGTAATATAGAGGAAGGTGATGGTGGGGATGATGATGATGATGGTGCGGCCAGTGAGTGCTCAGACGCTGCTGACGCGCAGCCACAGAAAGTTGCTAATGGTGGTGCCAAAAAGCCTAGTCAACCACAAGGAAAACAAACCAAGTATGTCAATTAAATTAATTACACACTTACTTACTTACTACCTAGCTAGCTAGCTAGCTAGAGGTAGCAAAAGGGTATTTATAAAGAAAGAAAATAGTTCAGTTCATTTTCATAAAAGAACCAGAAGATGCAATAGTATCTATAAAGAGTTTGTAAGTAGTTCTTTAACTGACTTCGTCTAGTGAAGTGCAAACCTAGTAACTCGATCTATCTATGATCACAAAATGGACCTCGATTTAATTACTAACTAAACAAACCCTAGCTAGCTAAACCATTTTTTGCATGCATGCATTGTTACATGTCATAAAATTTCTTTTTAAATTTTGTATATTTCAACTTACATCATAATATTTGTCGCCATAACAGGGCTAGTCCAGCAGCAACACCGGCAAAAAAAGCTACTGCGCCAGCAACAAAGGGAAAGGCTGCCGAGACTAAGAAAAAAGTTGGAAAGTAAGTAAGTTTTCATCCCTATTTTATGGTTTCTACCAAGGAAGAACTTTATAGCATTTATCTCCTTCTAAATTCTCACTAGAAGGTGTTTTCATATGAAAGTAGATTAGATGTCTATAGTTAATTTGTTGTTGATAGTGAAAATGGAAGTGAATTCATAGAGATACAGATTTATTGATTCTGTAACGTCGGAGTCATGTTTCTTACATTTTCTTTCAGTTTATTATACTTGAGTACGTACGTTAAACTAAAACATAAACATATGAGAATGTGGAATCTCGATCTTATGCAATAACTAAATAATTTCCTTTCTGAAATGCCAAAGATCAAGGATTTTTAGAAAATGGACTGAGATAATTCACAAATTAGAAAATGACTAATTGAGAAGCACAACTAAATGTATACCAGGCCGGCCGTTTCATATGATTATTAATTTGTACTACATTAACTGATTGTAAATGGGTAAATTGTCTGTAAGTATAACTGCCTTAAAAGTCTAGGCAGAATCGTTGTCGGGTGCCTAAGGGACGGCTTCCCGATCGGGAACAACCGTGTTTCACAAAACCTTCAAAATATCTCAAGATATTCTAAAGAAAACAAGATCACCATTAAAATGGAATGTTACTGAATTGGTGGTTATTAAATTAACTTTGTATATAACCCGATAAAATAATGCGAACGAATGAACTCTCACGCGAATGTACATGTAAGCCAAATAGCTCAGTATATTCACTCAAAGACCCTGGTTTGGTTATAATCTCAAATCGGTGTGTTGAAAACAAGACCAAGGGGGTGGTTCATCGTTTATGTGGCCAGAAAGAGACTTCCACGGACGCTCATATCCCTTAAATTGGTTATAACCACTCTTAGTCGTTTTTTAAAATGCCAAAGGGGGTGATATACGAATATTATATTAACTTTGTATGTAACCAGATAAGACCCTGGCTTGGCCATAATCTCAAATCGGTGAGTGAAAAACATGACTAATGAGGTGGTTCATCGTTTATGTGGTCAGAAAGTGACTTTCACGGTCACTCATATCTTTTAAATTTGTTATAACCACTATTAGTCATTTTTTTTAAAAATACCAAAGAGGTAGTACACGAGTACTGTTTTTTTTTTAAACATCAAGGGGCGGATATTAATTAGGGAAAATCACCAAAATGACCCACTTTGACCAAGAATAATCAGGAATGACCACCCAAAATTATCCTAACTCAAATGACCCACCCAATAAAAACCATCCATTTGTCATCTTTCAACCAATCACAATCTGAAATGTGTCATCCATCTTACAAGAGTGATAAGTGTGGAGCCCACCTCCAACCAATAATAGTTCAACACATGGAAAAAAAGTCAGAAATCTAGGCTTGTTACCCGAACCACTGCGAGTCTGCCACGTGTCCAGAGTAAGCCGACGGCTTGGCTTGTATTCAAGGGCTTGGCTTGAATTGGTGGCTTGAGGATTACTTTACCACACCCCCACCCTTACCTCTCCCCCTACTTTATCTCTTAGAGTTACTTTACTCCTTGTCACACTCAACCACCCTTACCTCCACCCTTACCTCTCCCCCTACTCTATGGTTAATAATTTACTTTTATATATAAATAAAATGAAATACGTTTTTTATATATATATGTCAATAAAATATCTATACTAACAATATTTTTTAATTTCAATCAAATAACAATTATAAATATACCATAGTTTTATATATATCAAAAAAATATCTATACTTAACTAACAATATTTTTATATATATATTAATAAAATATACCATTTTTAATATATATCATTTTTTTAAATATACAACAATAAAATATCTATACTTAACTAACATTATTTTTTAATTACAATCGAATAACATTTATAAATACAATTTATATATATATATATATATATCTCAAAAAAATGTCTATACTTAACCAACAATTTGTTTTTTCATTTCAATCAAATAACAATTATATAACAACAAGCAAATCCTACTCATGACGGGGTAAACAACGCCAAAAATAAAATTTATCCGCCATGAATCTACGATATGACATACAAGACATTCTGAAATCAGATACACGATCAATGGCCTTGCCCGACACTAAATGCTCCATGGGCATACAAACGTATACAGCTTCGTTATTTTTTATATTGTCATTCGATTGAATAAATTCTTGGTTGTCGTCGTATATCAAAACCTTTTCCGCAGTCTTCAACTTCTTCCAGTATCCAAGAATAACAAGGAGATATGTGAAGTACACGTTCATCCTCGTAAATTTTGGGTGAACTGATCGCCTATATTGTTCACCGTCAATATTTTTAGGGTAATACAACAACAACTGGAGTGTCCGCATGTCAAGTTGGAATAGTGACCACAAGTGACCTTCTAAACATACTGGAATATAAACGTAATCTACATCGAGGATAGACGGGAAAGGCTTTAACTTTCCTGATGCATAACTTATTGCATTCTTGTTGCATGAATCGACGAGGCATTCATAAAATTTTGGTGGAAAAATCACCCACCTAAGCTTAAGGTTGGGATCTCCATTCAGTTGCCTATGTCTCCACTGCATCAGTCTACCAACCCAACCTTCGATATGCTAGCATAAACAACATAAAAAGATTATGTAATCGTTTCCGTAATGTAACATTTAATTATATTGGATATTACTTACAATGGCTGACAATTGACCATAACTAAGTAGTGGAGCCCAGAAACGTTGGTCAAGTTTTATTGGTTGAAAGAACAAAGCTGAATAACAGTAGGGTTTATCCCCTTCTTTATAAAACTCGAGAGCATCCTTAGACCAATTTTCGGACTCATCGTCCAGAATGGCCCATCTTCGTTTATTATGAACAGGTACAGCTGGGTTCGTCGTAACAAGATTTTGTTGGACATAAATGCGAGGTTCAAGGTCGTAAATAACATCTTTTTTTTCTGTTGAGGTAGAGCAAGATGCACGTTGCTTCTTAGAAAACCTCCAGTTTTCAAGTATCATTGAAGAATTTTTTTTTGAAGGTTGAGAGCTATATTGTGGTTCCATGATTACCCTATAATTGTTTTCATTGTAACTCTAAGAGATAAAGTAACTCTATAAGAGATAAAGTAGGGGGAGAGGTAAGGGTGGGGGTGTGGTAAAGTAATCCTCAAGCCACCAATTCAAGCCAAGCCTTTGAATACAAGCCAAGCCGTCGGCTTACTCTAGACACGTGGCAGGCTCGCAGTGGTTCGGGTAACAAGCCTAGATTTATGACTTTTGTTCCATGTGTCGAACTATTATTGGTTGGAGGTGGGCTCCACACTTATCACTCTTGTAAGATGGATGACACATTTCAGATTGTGATTGGTTGAAAGATGACAAATGGATGGTTTTTATTGGATGGGTCATTTGAGTTAGAATAATTTTAGATGGTCATTCCTGATTATTCTTGGTCAAACTGGGTCATTTTGATGATTTTCCCTATTAATTAACTTAAAAATTGAAGTTGTGGGTGACCATGTAAATTATGTATTATGAGATAAATATATAAAATTAAATGTTTTATTTCTTTTCGGTTCAAGTTTTGGTTTTATTTTCTTGGTTCTTGAGTTCATCACGTCTTCACTTCCCACAAACCCTAGTCTCGTCATTCCGTATCCAGCCAGCCAGCCATCCATCTTGGTGATTTCCGAATAACCCAACGGAGTGAAGGAGGCACCATCGTCGTCCGCCCCTCTGCCTCTGCGAATTTTCATTCAGAGGTTAGTATTCATGGGTGAGATCTGAATGATATAAATTGTAGTTTTGGAATCTGAACGATACTGAAGTTTGAATGAAACCAAAAAGCAAAAGCTCATTCTCCAAATTCAGTATTCTTATTATTCATTCGCCAAATTCAATCAATTTTGTTAGAAATTAGAAATTGATTTGATGAAAAATTCATTATTTGGTAGTAAAGTAAAGTGAATTCGTTTATGGCATGTAGTAGTGTATGTAGATTTGAATTGCTTCCCTTGGTTAGTTGTTGAAATGATGATAAGAAGAAGGCAGGCAGGCAGGCAGGGAAATTATTAGGGTACTGCACTGGTTATATGCTTTAGGCTGCTCACTCCCAATCAAATCAAACAGAACAACAATTTTGCCTGCTCACTCCCAGTCAAACCAAACAGAATAATGTATGCAAATCAAAACTAGTTTGTTTGTTAAATGGAAATCCAAACGCTAGTCTTTATGCTTGCTATCATCTTCTTTCTTTTACAATTCCCTTTGTAAAATGAATTAGCTTGACCCCGGCTGTTACACAAAGAACATTTATCATTTAGACAATATCATGTGAACTATGATGACATTTAATAGGAATATATATGTATGTAACATACACAAAGAACATTTATCGTTTTCACAATCTCATGTGAACTATGATGACATTTAGTAAGAATATAGTATGGTATAGAGCAATACAACCTTAACCTAACCCCCAAAATGATAGAAGATGTTATGAAAAGAAACAACTATATATAATTTTCTTGTCTTTTCTCATTTCTAATGACATAGTAATTTTATTGTGGTATCATATGTTATTATTTTACCCGACCCGACACGAAAATTTAGTTTCAACTTTAATAGAAATTATAGGACCAGAGAAAGTGACACCATAGTAAAAAAAAAAAAAAATCACGGGTCCGCCACTCTCCATGACTCAAAATTTTCTAGCCAAACCAAATGAAAAAGATATCTGAAAATCTTAAAAAGATTACTGCTAATTGTCCTAAAAGTTTATGGTTATAAACAAAAAATACAAACCACAGATTAGTAATTAACTTCATCAATAAACACATTTTGGTTTCTTTTTAGAAGTTGGAAATCAACAAGCTTTTACTCTTCTTGATGTGTCTCTAAAAAAAGCTAGGTTATTTTTTTAAGCCTTCTGTAACAACTTTCAAGACATGGTTCGGTTAATCGGTTTGTTTCAGTTAATACCCAAGACCGACTCGAGACCGAAAAGCTTATGATACAAGGAACCCACCCAAGTCCATCTGAGATCGATACATCCCATATAATTTATTTTTTTCAAAGGGACCTTCAAATGTGTGGATGATACCCGAGTGAGTCTTATAGCCTGAACTGAAGCAAAGAATGAAAATGACTACAACTTGAAGGTAGTAACATGTAAATTTAGGTTTAGGTTCTTGGCCAAATCAGTAGCAGCAGCACTTGTCGGCTCCTCCAATTCCAAACTTGCCTGTCTGCCTGCCTCACCTAATCAAGGGGCGGGAGAAGATGTCGTTGAGGATTAAGGCGGTGGTTGACAAATTTGTGGAGGAATTGAAGGAAGCTTTGGATGCTGACATTCAGGACAGAATGATGAAGGAAAGAGAGATGCAGAGTTACATCGAAGAGCGTGAACGAGAAGTCGCTGAACGTGAAGCGGCCTGGAAAGCTGAACTATCTCGTCGCGAGGTCCGTCCCTGTTTTCTATCTATCTTTCTTTCTTTCTTTTGTTAATTAATTAATGATTTATTATTATTATTGTTATTTTCAAGTGAAGTGAAGTGATTGGTTGTGTTGTTGTTCAGGCAGAAATTGGTAGACAAGAAGCAAGATTGAAGACGGAGAGAGAGAACCTTGAGAAAGAGAAAAGTGTTCTGATGGGGACGGCCTCCAACCAAGATAATCAAGACGGAGCCCTTGAAATTACCGTCAGTGGCGAGAAGTATAGATGTCTCAGGTTCTCAAAGGCCAAAAAATGACCTCATCTTTCTCTCATTGTGTTGTTATTATTATTATTATGCTTGCTGTTGCCCCCAAAAAGGCGCAATTACTCTGATTTTGTTGTTTCGGTTTGAAAACAATGTTCTTATTTTACTCTCCCCTCGCTGCTAAGTTTGATTTTACCAGTTAGTTTTGTTTGTTTGTTTGTTTGTCCAAATCGTATGGAAGGATTGATTGTAGTCAGACAAAACAGATTGGCATTTGCTGCCCAGCAGCAAGCAACAACAGATACTACTGAGTGAAATTCTTTCTTTCACATATAATAGCAAAAAAAAATAGAAATGAGGTCAAAATTTTATGTTTAAGACAGACAGACCGACCGACCGACCGACCATGGCATTTGCCCAGCAGCAAGCAACAGATACTACCGAGTGAAATTCTTCTTAACTTTAGAACAATAAAAATAAAAAAGATTCATTATTACAAGGCAGGCTCAACGTCATCATCATCATCATCATCTTTCTAGCCATCCTTCAACGCATAACATTGAGGAGCCAGCTCAGCCAGCCACAAATAATCAATTCTAGTAACATTGCGCACGTAATTACGCGTTGTTTGAACTAAATTGTAGAAGATTATGCACTCAGGTTTTGTACGTCTTACACCAGAATTTGGGTGAATCTCTGCAATCTGACCATTTGCCAAAACCCTGCCAATCAAAAAACCCAAACTTCTTCAGCTTAGCTCTGGTTTAATTATATATGGTGAGTCATTCATCACCACCCACCTGTATGTTCCATCAGGCTGCTTTAAGGCTGCATTCAGGAAATATGAAGCAGCTAGGCATCGACGGAGCTGAAGCATGTCATCTCCACATGAACATATCTTAAGCCCCATTCGCTCTACATTTTCCCGAATTTGTCTACAAAAAAAAAAAAAAAAAAAAAAAAAAGTAAAATCAACTCATAACAAAAACAACAAAACTATAATGCCATACCAATAGCATAGGGATGAGAATTAACAAACTTGTAAATGTCACGAGCATGCTTTAGTGAGCGGTTATTAATGAAGTTGTCCTTGCACCATTTCCTCAGATTCTTTTCCACCTTCTCGTTATTGTTCTCCGTTTTGTTCTTCTCCAAAAACTCAATAGAAGCACGATACACGTTGACTAACGTCAGATGATCTCCCTCAGGGCTTGAGAAAGATTTAATAACAATCCGTGACTACCAAAGAAAATTAGTTAAAAATCTATGGCATGTTAGAAATCCAACATGATTGGGTGGTGGCCTACCTCTTCTAACTTGTCACGAGGAACATAAAAGATGGATTCCACTGATAGCATCGACACAACGATTAACATTTCTTCCAAACAGTCAAACTGGCTGGCTAAAATCAGTGCTTTCGAATCATTTGGTTCCAATGGAAGACTAGCCATTTGGCGTCCAATTGGATCTGACAATTTCTTTTCATCTGTCAGTGCTCCTAGTAAGTACAATAATTCAAGAGATCTGATCACAGCCATCCTGCAATCGTAAAAATGATAAAAAAAAGTTAAAAAAAAAATAAAAAATTTACCTCACTTGTAAAGTATGCATATAGTCTTTGCATAAATGGAATTCATATTTTTTACCTATCAGGTTTCTCCATGAAGTCGAACCCAATTATATCATCAACACCAAGAGCACTAAGTTGCAAAATAACATTTGAAAGATTGCATCTTTTGATCTCTGGCACTGTGGAATCATCAAGTCCCTCAAATCTACTCTCTGGATAGAGACGAAAGCATTTCCCCGATCCTTCACGCCCTGCACGTCCACTGCAACATTAGATGAAAAAAAGATTAAAATTCAATCATAAAGTATATGTATATATCAGTGTGTGTGCACAAATGGTGTAAAAGAGCATTCAATGTTGAGCCACAAATAATGTTAGAACCAATCTAAACTATTTGTTTATTATTAATAAATAAATGAGAATGGTATATACATATATGATCAAATAATGTCCCAACTTTCTCTCATCTCACATAGCAAGTTTTATACACATGTGGAGATCAAAGAATTATAGTGAATCTACAATGTGTAGATGTTTATAATATACGCATATGACTACATACTTATATCAGCTATTAAAAAAAAAACTTATATCAATTCAAGTACGCTCACATATATAAGTGAATACTCACTTGTAATAGTCATGTTGGAACTTTAAATAAAAACATAAATAAGTGAATATTCCAGAAGGACCAGAACCAATCCTGGGGTTCTTGCACTATTTATGGTTGCGTATTGAACCCTCCACTATCTATGTATGCATATGGGCACGTTCAATACGCAACCAATTTTAAGTAGAAAACCACGAGAACCACAATAGACACTTGTACATAGCGTTGATCAGATGTAACGAGAGAAAGACGGTTATGCAGTTACAGAACCGCCTTGTGAATCATATTTATTTACCTATATACAAATATAAACTTTGGTGAATTAGCAATAGTGTCGGTACAGTGTTTTGTTTTTAATCTTCTTTTTTAATAGTAGCAAAGTGATTTTAATGTTTTTTTTTTGCACTGTTTTCACTTTTTTTTTACGTCTTTAGCACATTAAGACATTTTTTTCTCCCGTGTTTTCCCCAGCAACGCTCGGATCCTCGAAAACTAGTTTAAAGACAAGATACAGATGTTTATGTGGTTTCCACAGTTCTATACTTAAAATTAGTTAAGTATTGAACGTCCCTCTATGTGTGTGTGTCTTTCATCCAAAAGAAATGCAACTTTAAACTTTGATGTACAGTTTAATGTGCCGTACTTACCTTCTTTGAAGAGCTTGAGCTTTTGAAGTTTTAACAACAATCAATGATTCAATCCCGGTGTCAGGAGAGTAACTGCGCACTTTCACCAATCCGGGATCAATGACATACTTGACTCCAGGTATTGTTACTGATGTTTCGGCAATGTTCGTTGCCAGAATAACCTAACAATAACACATGAATATTAAACCTCATTATCAGACAATACAACACAAATATATTTCATGATACAAAAAGCTGTATGCATTTACCTTTCTGAATCCAAGTGGAGCAGGTGTGAAAACTTTCATTTGCTTTTCTGATGGAAGAGAAGAGAACAATGGAAATATTAAGAGCTTCTGATTGGCTTCAGATAATTTCTTGATATTTTCACGCACAAGACCCTCAATCGATTCAATCTCTTCTTGACCAGATAGAAATACAAGTATGTCACCCGGCCCTTCCTCCAAATGTACCTAAAACGTCAGGAAAAAAAATGGTCAAGAACCAACAAAATAGTGCACTGTGAAGACAAAACTAGAAAACTTTAAGCAATAACCTGAAATATGGTAACTAAAGCAGCATCCAAACAGTCCGTCTCAGGTTGGGCAGTGTAGAGAATATCCACAGGAAATTGCCTCCCCAGTACATGAACAGCTTTCGCACCGCCAAAATACTCGGAGAACCCACGTGCATCCAAACTAGCAGACATGATAATTAACTTCAATGGATTAAACTTTCTAACTTCATTAGATCCTTCTTTCACATTGTTGGCGTCCTTCACAAAATCATAATTATTTGATGACCCAATAGAATTTTGAGATCTCTTCTTTTGTACATCTTTAAGCAAACCTAGCAACACATCTGTTTGAACTGTCCTTTCATGAGCTTCATCAACGACTATAACTGAGTACCTCTTAAGATAAGGGTCTAAAAGTGCTTCCCTATGAGCATATCATGAACAAAATCATTTGAATATTATGCAGATAATAATCTGTTTTATGGTTTTAAATTCACTTATATGTTAACCTCAATAGTAGTCCATCTGTCATATACTTGATCCTGGTTGATATGGAGGTCATGTCCTCAAACCTAATAGAGTAGCCAACCTTTTGGCCCAATTCAACACCACATTCTTCAGCTACACGTTTTGCAACAGTTACTGCAGCAACACGTCGCGGTTGAGTGACTCCAATCATTCCTCCATTTTGACAAAATCCCCCATTATACAAATATTGGGGTAATTCTGTCAGAATAAAATCCATAAAACGGAAATGTTAATATATGAGTGCTAAGAATGTCTAAAATATGTAAACATGCACCATATCAAGTATTCAGCAAAAAAAACAAAGAGAGAGATAGAGAGAGGGAGAGAGAGAGGGACGGAGAGACTTATCCTTAAATAAACATTAATTCATTATACATGATCAAGTAACATTCCCTAATCAAGAATTGTAGCATTCTACCGATCTTTATCATCAATTCATCATAACAAAGCACAGGTTCATCTCCAGTCATCAGACACTCCAATATCTTCTTCAATCTCATCTGCAACATGACCTTTTCCTTTTCACTACCCGTAAATCTTGATACTACACTTATATGACTAGGCTTGACGACTCATATTCCCCTGAAGCTCTACCTATGTCTGATCATCACCAATAAACACCAGATCAAAATCATCTCTGTCTTGCAAAACCATAGGATCAGTTTGCCAGTTCCCTATTTTCTATAACGTCGTTCGAATACATGAAGTTCCATAAGTTTGGTTTTATAAGACGCAAAGCACTTGAGGTGTTTGGGTCCAGAAAGCAGAGGCACAAGGCATGAGTTTCACATACACGAGTCATTCAGTATTCGTACAATATGTATAAACTAACTACAAATAATATTTACTAATTAGTTAATCATTAAACACTAAAGAAGAAGACAATGAAAACAACACCCAGTTGACTATTAGAAGCCAATATGAAATGCAAACAACCAAGTTCAAGTATTTAGGATCATCCGTCAAAAGAGTGACGAGGACATTCACTATGATACAAGACAATGAAGATGACACATCGTTGACTATTGGAAGCCAAATTGTAATCCAAAAAACCAAGTTCAAGCATTTAGGATTGTTCATCAAAAGAGTAACGAGGGTATTCACTGCGATGTAGGCATGTAGCTCATCACAATCAGGCAAATTGGTGCAAATGGAGAGCGACCATTGGCAAATTCTATACAGGTGGTAGTGTGACCAGCTATGTTATACGAAACTGATTGCTAGCCAATCAAGAAAACACTAGCACAAAGGTTAGAGGCCGCTAAGGATGTTCAAACTCAGAATTCCGAAATTTCCGATAGTTACCGCAAAGTTGAAGACCATTAAAAATGTTCAGACTCGTATATCTGAAATTTTAGATAGTTGATTTCAGAATCCGAAATTTGGATATTCAAATTCGGATATTTCGTATACTGAAACGAATGACCAAAACAATTGAAATATATTTTTAAATTATAAAAAAATACTAATATAAAATATAATATTTGTATATGGATATTTCTTATTTTTAGATTATAAAAAATACAAAAACTATATATGAATATTATATTTCAAACTATCCCAAATTTCGTAAAATTACCATCTGAATCCTGATCTGAAAATTTAGATATCTATATTTTCAGATAATTAGGGTGTTTCATTCGAATGTTTGGGTTCGGATGTTTTTATATACCCCAGACCCAGAGACGGGAGAGATGAGGATGTTGAGGTTGATGTGTGTAGGGGGACACGAGGTTCGACAAAATAAGGAATGAAGTTAATACGGATGGATTATGGTTGACACACATTTCAAATAAAATAGGGGAGGAGGATTGCGATGGCTTGGACATGTACAGGTGAGGTAGATCACGACATATGAAACTCTATAAGGAGTGTGGAAACCCTTATAGTGATAGGGATGAGGAGCAGAGGGGTAGACCAAAACTAACGGGATGAAAAGATCATGCATGATCTTTTAGACTTGCACCTTTCCGAGGACATGATCGGTGATACGAGTTCTTGGAGACGTCAGACCAAGGTTCGAGATATTTGAAAGAGTATGTGATAGCTTCTTTCTAAGTTTGCATTTAGTCTTAGGTGTGCCTTTAGTCTTATCTACTTTAGCCCTAGAGACTTTCATACCTTATCATTAAGGTGTTCCCTTATCTCACCCTCCCCAAACCATGTCTAATGTTTCAATGGGATTTTGTTGGATATGTTTGGTTGTTTTCAAAGATCTCGCCTTCAACTTGCACATATGGAGATACCATTTAGATGTGACCCATGAAGAACTTTCTCAATCAACTATCTATGGACACGAACTAGAGGACCCGTTAAAAAGCGCATACAATAGTCTTCCAAAATGAATCTTGTACTCTTTGTGCAAAGCAAGACTCATTCTTTTTATCTTTTAAACCCTTCAACTACTTGTTATCTACCCATTCTTAAAAAACAATTGTGTTTCTCATGGTTTTAAAAGGCATGAGGTGCTCCGAGGTGTTTTGATCTCAAAATACGATGTGTGAGACACGCGCATCACGTACAAGTAGTTCATTATTGAAAAAGCACTACATATTATTATGTATGAATACTATTTTAACTTATTAACTTTTAAGCACCAAAATATAAGATATTAAAATAAACAAATACAAAAAAAAGATCTAGGTACAACTAAAGAAATGAAATACAACTTCTTCATCTCCCTTGCAGTGCTACAAATTAGTAAAAAAAACATCAAGGTGTTTTACACTTCTACAGCACCTCCATAGCAAGAAATGAAATAGTCCAACACAAGAGAAATTGAATGACATGGTGTATGTGAAATCATGGAACTCGAATATAAAATGAGGGAAAGACTGACCTTATCCTTTTGCAAGACGTAGATGATAGCAATGAGTGGTTGATGGGAAGGATGGAATATGATGATTAAATGTTTATTGATGATTATTTGACACGGTTTGAATTATGTTGAGCTTCTAGGGACAAGTGAGTCTGTACCAACAAGAAATTGTAAAGGAAAAGGTTATGTGGAAAATGAGATTGGAGAGATACTGGAGTGTCAAACATAGGAGATGATTCCATACTTGGTTGTTTATATTATAATTCTAGATTATTCCTTTAATGTATACTATGTTATTTATATTAAGATAGAATACCATAATTCTAGATTACTCCTTTTCATGTATAATCAATGTAAAAAATTTTAATTTCTAGATAGGTTTTTTATGTTCAAGAATTATCTAAGTAAAAATGTTTAATTGCTAGATAGTTAGAGCCACAAAGCGCACTCAATGCACAAAGGGCTCGCTTGTCTCCTAGGCGTAGAGAAAAAGCACAATGCCTGAGACAAAAAAAAATGTTCACGATAATATGTATTTGATAACTCTCACAAAACTACAAATATTAGCACTCTTTCACAAATATAATTAAAACTTAATAGGAATAGCAATCAGAATCATAGAAGTCATACCAAAAGTTCAAAATTAATAACAATCCATAAAACATAAGTAAGATTCCTTCTTCATGATTCCAAACCAAATGGTTAAAACCTAAATAACAAAATTGAATATTGCCTAGAATCGAAAGGCGCACACCTCCATTGTGTTTTTGGAATATTATTAATTTATAAGTATTTATTGTATACGGGTCTTAGCAGGAATTAACAATATGCTAATCTTATCATGGCCATATTTAATCAGCCAATGTCAGATACACAAGAATACAACTACTTACCCTGTGTGCAGCAGCTTTAAAACTACAGGTGATCCAGATTGAAATGCTTTATGATATCTCAACCCTCATTATAGAACTTTCAACAAACCTTTTTAGTCATAAATTCAGATTTTAACTGAATTCTATGTTGATTTGCTCTCCTGTGTTCCTTTTCATTCTTATATAGTCATATTCAATATACTTTCACCCCGGCCCCTTAAGATGAACGGACCAGCAAACTAAAGTTTCCATGTGTATTACATAATAAGTTTAACACTCTTATCATGGAAAAGACACAATGAACATATGAGTTACAAGTCTGCATCCAGAGCAACACATAAACATAACAAATTTATATATAAAGCCAAATCGAAAAAATGAGAACTTACGTGTTGTCTTCCCACTTCCGGTTTCGCCAACAATTATCAAGGTATCATTTTTCCGGACCTCTTCTACAAGCCTTTTCTCAACTAAAAAATGATCAATAAAAAAAAAAATTTAAAAACTTGAAGTTGCACAATGAGCTCGCCTTAAAGTACATAGGAACATGAAAACAAAGTGTCCTGATAGTAATAGAAAACCTCACTTAATTTGTGGTATTAGGTTACAGAAGCATTGATAAACATTTGGAAGGTTGATTAACAAAACAAAACAAAAGGCAGTCTGTCTAATATTATTTTATTTCTAGGGGGCAATTGCATATTATTGCATTGAACCAGCAACAGCAGCAAGAAAAGCAAATCTGGGTTGAAAGTTTCCATATGAAGAGAAGAGATGTACCTGAAGCGATGGGTAAAGATCTTCTCTGTTGCGCAATCTTCTGTCTCCTGAGAGAGAGAGACCTGGCAAAGACATCTGACTTGTGATCGCCATTAATGAATTGAGGTTTGAGTTGATGATTGGAGTTGAACAAGTCTCCTGTAGCCATGGTAGGCACAGAATAGAAGAGAAGCAACGGGTTGTCCGAGAAACAAAGAAAGAAAGAAAGAAAGAAAGAAAGAAAGAAAGGAAGGAAGAAAGAGGGGTGGGTTTATGAAGAGGACGAGAGAGAGGAGTGCAAGGGTTTTACCCTTTTATTTCCCATTTCCAAGTTTTTTTATAAAAAAAAAAAGAATAACAGAAAGAAAAATAAATAAAAAACTCTTAACCATGGCTCGAACCGGGGAAAGTTGAAACTTAATATCGCATTGTAATTGTTTGTTAATTCAGTTGCTAATAACACATTCACTTTCTCTCTGATTTGTTTCGTTCTTGTTATCGATCTTGGATCTTCACTAATTATTATATTATAGGAATTAAGGAATATAGTTTTATAATCAATTTTAAATGTTTTTTTTTAATTTTCAAGTGCGGCCTCTAGATTGAAGAATGTTGTTTTTATACGGCTAGGGTTTGCTATTCAAAAGGGGTTGGCGGCGCAGCTTGTTGCCCGCCTTCCCTGCATGTTGACTTAAGTCGTGTATGTTAGTTTTCGGTATAAAAAAAATTAACAAAAAATTATAACATCCCAATAAAGCTTAACTTCAAGCTCACTCAAACTCACTGCAGATTCTAAATACCAATTCTTGCGTACAAAAAAATAATTTTACCATTAATATTTCAATAGTTCAGTTCAATAGCAATTGTCTAATGCTTGCATTTAAAAACAAGAACAAGATTATATTATACAAAAAAGGGCTGAATAAAAAAAATAGAGTAAAAATCTATAATCCAAAACCAGTATGTAAGATCTGCACAAGACTCTATCGCTGATCAAGTAAATACACACAGCTGAAGCATGTGTACTTCATGAATTCTGCAAGTTTGGTTCTTTAACCAAACAGTAAATAATTAGATCAGGGTACAAACAAATATACGAATCACCACGATGCTAGTTATCCCCGCGCTTAGTATTCTTAAGACTATTCCTCATCGTTCTTCTTCCAATTCCTGCATTTCCTTTTGTCATCATAGCAACGAATTCCCCATAATCGATCCTTCCATCCTGCAAGAAAAAGAGAGACTTGTTGTCGATTCTTTTACATGTTTCAATGAAATGAAAAGAAGCCATTCATACATAATACATTATGGGTCTGAATTTCATCATTTGTTCAAATTCTTAAATTCTTTGCTTTTTATGTAAATGGCATGAAATGAAGGATATCCCTTAGAGATCACATGCAACCTTCGGTAGGAAATATAGTATTCTAGGCATAACCTTACATTACCAAAATTAGCATCATCATATACATGAGTGTGTTTGAGTGATGGTTTATCTCTAATGGGTAAAACAATACATTGGCTTATAAGGAAACGGGGTGAAACTCGTTCAATGTGTTGTATTATTAATGCACACACAAAAAAAGCACCTAAATATTTGTAATTCAAAAAGGTTATACTCTTATCAAAATAGCAAAATATTTGTAAGACAAAAGGTGGATGGTATCAACTGTTTCTTGCTGTAAAAGAAATTACTCGTTTTGAACCCAACTCATCCATCAACTAAAGCGCCTATTTTACCACCCGTACTAATATATAATAATTCTATCTAAAGCACGTGCTGATGTGCCTCCTTCATCAATCAAAAAGGAACAATCTCCCTCATTTAACTGCTACAACTTACATTATCTTGATCGACTTCCTTAATGATATCCTCCACAAGAAAATCAGTCATATTATGATCGGTACACGCTTGTTGAAGCTCGTCAACTGTAATGTAACCACTTCCATCCTTATCAAAATACCGGAAAGCAGCAACCAAATGCTCCTCGCGGTCCAATTTGTTCAGATGCATTGTAGCAGCTACAAACTCTCCATAGTCGATTGTGCCACTGTTATCCACATCAGCCTTCATGGTAAGGTAATAATAATACATCAGCTAACTATATTATTTTACTAGCAGTAGATAAATGATTTTTGAAGTTTTATGAATTAAAAAAAAGATTTCAAAAATATAACGGTAACACGACACCATTGAGTAAAAATTAGTTATACCGCATCCATAAGGTCCCGTATCTCCGTGTCCTTTAAAGTTGAACCAAACCTTTTTAAACCAGCTTTCAGTTCATCAAACGTTATTGCACCACTGTTATCTGTATCCATTGCCTTAAACATTTCCCTCAAACCAGCTATCTCTTCTTCAGACAGGCTTTCAGCTATTACCTGACACCATACAACAACAAAGACATTAGATATATGTGTGTACACATACATATACCTAGTGGAGGGTTCAATATAAAATCACAAATAATGAAAAGATGTAACAAGATTCCTACTAAATGTGTGTCTATTGTGGTATCCCACAGGAAAACACTGCTCATATACTCTTGAATTGCATCGTAGCAAGGTCTATTATTTTGGTTAAAGGGGGTAGATTTTATTGGTGGCAGACCTGTGTGTGGTGTAAAGTTCTAGTTCCGAATGGGTTCAACTCGATCAAGGAGCTGTTGAAGCATGGGTCTGGTTAGGTACCATGATGTACACCAAGAAAAATAAAGTCATCCAAGCGATAACTTATATGGAAAGGTAGAAATGATAAGATATTTAAGAGCAGATCGTTAATTTTCTTCAGGTGGTGGAAAAAGTGAAAGCACGTCTTATCTCTGGGTGAAAAATAGAGCTAAGTTGCATAGTTTGGATTGATGTTCTTGGTGTAATTTAGTATAGACTACGCCCTGATGTAATATTTTTCTTGGTTTCCTGCTAGTTTCTTGTTGGGTGGCCCTTCTTTTAATATTTCCTTGCCGTTCAGAAAAAAGAAAAAGAAAACAAGTACATGCAAGTAATTTTAATTTATAATTGTTTTAGTTACCAAAAATCAATATCACTGGCTTACAGCACACAGAAAAAAGCCCTAACTAAGCCTAAAACACTCCATGTCGTAATGGTAAGAAAATTTTACATATTTATTGCTAAAAAGCTGCAAGTCAAAATAACAATGAAATTATTATAGACTATAGAGGTAGCACTTTGGACCAATTTACTTATGAGATGATGGATTTTATTATGGTTTACATCTAGTGGGTCATAAAATTATAGCTAAAAGGGTAAATAGATCAAACCGGGTTGAAAATTGCACAAAGGTTTATTTTAATGCTTAGAGCCACCTAACATTTATAGTTTAAAAAACTAGATTCTTGTTATACTAAAAGTAGTTTTTGGATACTTAATGCATTAGCTATTTATATATAATGGACAAACACTTGTATGAGAATTAAGAAAGAGATATAATGGCGTACTTTCATAAAAGAAACATTCACATACCCGCAAAGCCATTTTCTTTAACTTATTCATGGCAGAAAACTGCTTCAAACGAGAAAGAACAGCAGGATCAAGTGCTCTATCAGGAGCAACACCATTTTCACATATCCATGGATGACCTGTACATACTAATTTCATCAACACAAGTAGTTTTAACCTCAGAAACAAGAATTATGAAAATATCAAACTATACAGAGAACTTGATGAGCAGTTAAACGTTTTGCAGGATGAGAGCATAACATCTTTTTAATAAGATCCTTTCCACTATTAGATATGAGGGGCCATGGGTCTGATTCAAAGTCTATGTGCGCCTTCAAAACTGCGTCAAATATCCCTTGTTGTGTTTCTACATAGAAGAAAAAAGTCAAACACACATTCGAAAAAGTCAACACTGTTAGGCAATCCACATGAAACATAAGGATGTCAATACCTACCACCCCAAAATGGAGGTACACCACTTAGAAGTATGTAAAGTATCACCCCTGCTGTCCATACATCTGCTTCTGGTCCATAACGCTTCAAAAGCACCTCTGGAGCAACATAATACGGGCTTCCAACAACATCTGTGAAAACTTGACCTGAACAATGAACCGGCTAAAAATTGAAAATTATATAAGATGTGAGCACACAACAAGATTATTATTATTATTATTAGGCACTCATTGGATCATTATAACCCGTACTAGCAATATGACCAATGGCACTCCTAACTTTCATTGTGGTTGCCAAGGGCGCTCCCATTGTAACGGAGAAGTAACTCCGTCAGCCCCTGATGACATGACATATGTTATGTCAATGACGTGGTTGGGGGAGTGCCATTGGTCAAATTGAGAGTGTGGATTATCATCAACCAATAATGTCATAGTTTGGAATATTAATATCCAATATGCCTCATTATTGTTAAGTAATCATTAATTATTCCTATTAATTTCACCTGGCTTGAAGAAAATCGAGAGGCCAAAATCAATGGCCTTGAGTGAAAAATCATCATCTTTATTAACCAACAAAAAATTCTCAGGTTTCAAATCTCTATGCATAACTCCAAGAGAATGACATGCCTCCACAACACCAACAATAATCTTTGTCAATTCAGCAGCCTTCCTCTCGCTGTATTGTCCTCTTTGAATAATCCTATCAAATAATTCTCCACCATTACAAAGCTCCATAACAATATGAACATATAAAGGATCTTCATATGCACCCTTAATTGTTACAATATTCTTGTGTCCAGTTAAATGGTGCATTATCTGAATCTCCCTTCTAACATCCTCCACATCCTCTTTTGAAATCAACTTCCTCTTTGAGATAGATTTGCAGGCATAGTTTACGCCTGTCGAATTCTCAGTGCATAAATAAGTTGTACCAAATTGCCCTTGACCTAGTTTTTGACCCAAGGCGTAAAGATCACGAATGTTGGTGGTCTTATGACCGATGACATAATAAGCCTGATTGGCGTTGTGGCGGTTCATGGTGGTTTCTTTATTATGCAGCAGAGATTTTGGGGGGTTAGGATTTGAATCTGAATCTTTCTTCGGGATCTTTTCGGGTGCAGGATATTGAGGGCTGGGAGTGATGGATGAGTAGTTTGAGGAGTTGCTATATCTTTTGGAAGCTGACTTTTTTTCGGGGGGTTGATTGATACTTACTGCGAAAGATCCACGGCATGTATTGCCCATAAAAACAATCAAGCTAGCTAGATTCTCCAAAATTACTAAGCTTTCATCCTCTTCCTTACCCCTATCTTATTATCATCAAATTTACTGAACACAGGCATCATTACATACCAATTAGCCACAGAAAACCATGTAATTTACTACACGCAGAATATGAAGAATCAAAACAGATCAACTACTACCATCTTACGATGCTATAATAACAGACAATTTGGACATTATTATTATTATAACAAAACCCATGTGCTTGGGGATGGGAAAAAGAATTGAATCTCGACCAAGGATCAAATTTAAGAAAATCTTAGAAATCAATGAATTGATGTAAATGCTAATTGGAGGGAATTATTAACAAATGGGGGGGGGGGGATATGGATCAAGAAAAGTACCCGGTTGAATGAAGAGAAATTGGAAACGGCGTCGGAGGATGAAAACAATGATATGAATTTAGAAGTATTTGAAATTAAAAAACAACTGGTTTGGTTTGAGATTGAGAAAGAGAAACACCGACCCACCCCTGTGATGTCGCCTAAAGATCGGAGGAGAAGAGAATAAAAGATTGATTTTATGGGATGGGTGGTGATCTCACAATCGGTTTCGATTCTCACTTCACTCTAAAAAAAGATAACCTTTTTATCTTTCCTTTTTGGAAAATTGGCCTGTAATAATACAAGTTTTCACTCTTTGGCCAATAATAATATGAGTTTTTGAGTTGGTCTGTAATAATACCAGTTTTCGAACTATTGGACTGTAATAGTATGTCGTTAGTTTTTACTTAACGGGGTTAAATCCCTGCCTACGTGGCTGTCCACGTGGCTTCATTAATCATACGTGGCATTTTTAAGTGGGGGTTTTAAAAAGGAAAATTGGCCTGTAATAATACAAGTTTTCACTCTTTGGCCAATAATAATATGAGTTTTTGAGTTGGTCTGTAATAATACCAGTTTTCGAACTATTGGACTGTAATAGTATGTCGTTAGTTCTTACTTAACGGGGTTAAATCCCTACCTATGTGGCTGCCCACGTGGCTTCAATGTATTTCTTTTAACAAAAGACTATAGTATAAGTACTAGTTTTGTAATATTTCTAAACTTCATTTTTGTTTTTTATTAAGATATAAAGAAAAAAAAAGGAAAAGGAAAACAGGAAGAACAAACAGCCGCAACCACCCTCCGTCGCCATCGCACCTGCCGCCACCCGTCTGCCGCCATCGCCACCGGCCGCAGTCGACCCCTCCGCCGCCATCGCCACCGGCGGAGCTAATGTAACAGCCCCCGCAAAGAGGGAGAAAAGGGGAAAAGTTCAGATCTATGTTTGAAGAAGAAATCGGAATCCACATAGGCAGAGCTAATGTAACAGCCCCCACTATAGTCTTTTGTTAAAAGAAATACATTGAAGCCACGTGGGCAGCCACATAGACAGGGATTTAACCCCGTTAAGTAAGAACTAACGGCATACTATTACAGTCCAATAGTTCGAAAACTGGTATTATTACAAACCAACTCAAAAACTCATATTATTATTGGCCAAAGAGTGAAAACTTGTATTATTACAGGCCAATTTTCCTTTTTAAAACCCCCACTTAAAAATGCCACGTATGATTAATGAAGCCACGTGGACAGCCACGTAGGCAGGGATTTAACCCCGTTAAGTAAAAACTAACGGCATACTATTACAGTCCAATAGTTCGAAAACTGGTATTATTATAGACCAACTCAAAAACTCATATTATTATTGGCCAAAGAGTGAAAACTTGTATTATTACAGGCCAATTTTCCTTCCTTTTTTTAAGAATTTGACTCTTCTTGGTTGATAGATTGATATAAAGAATATATATCTTTAATCCTAATATAACAATAAGTTGGTTGGTTTTTTTTTTTTTGAATGACAAATTTGGATCACCGACGGGGACATTACACCACCCACCCGGTCATCTCTAATCCCCATCAGGAGGAAACTCACCTCTGGTGAGAAAACCCCTGGCCCAACTTGTAACCCCTAATTTTTTTTATTCTTTGTTAGAAGTGGAACTTAAACCCAAGACCTCTAGTTTAGAGGTCATACATTTTTGCCACTAAGCTAAGCTAGTGGGTGTAATAAGTTGGTTGTCAGATGTCTTTTTTTCTATGGTCTCCATATCATCATATCTACATGTTAACACTATATTAAATCAAAATAAAAATTTTAAAATAAATTCAATGTATTATTTCAACTTTCCATATATAAAATTAAACCTTACATTTAATAAATTTTAAATTTTATAGAATTTTCAAAATAATTTCAATGTATTATTTCAACTTTCATATATAAAATTGGACCTTACATTTAATAAATTTTAAATTTCTAATCAATTGTAATGAAACTTCAATCTTTTAAATTTCCTTTCATTTTTTCTTTTTTCCTTTTTAAATGAAAGTCGGGAATATAATTTTTTCTTAAATGAAACTCAGATAACACAATTTGTTTTACATTTTCTTTATTTTCGTTTTCTTTCATTTTCCGTCTTAAGTGAACTCGGGAACATAGTGTTATCGAATCAAGAGCAACCGCTTCTAGTGGTAAATATGTCAGATTCGTTTCTTAAGTCTTTTAATCTTACAGCTAACTTCATTTCCAAAGAACTTGTAATGGTGACGACGATACAACTCAAATCCGAACGAAAGGTGTCGATTTTGATGATTATAACCTACCCATGTAATTTAAGTTCCATTTTGGTTTGCTTCGATGTGATTAATCAGAGTGTTTTGCGAAGTTATCGGTTTAATCATGTGGTGCTTGGGAATACTTATTGAAACGCCTCCATCTTTGGTAATTGCAGCATCTCCTTTTTCTTAAGTTCTCAATCTGAAATCGATTACTCACCACCAAGTAAGATCTTATGCTTTTTAGAATTTGCGCTTTAACAAGGTAACTTTTTTGTGTATCTGTATTATTATAACGTTCGTGAGATTGCAACTAGTTACACCAATTAGGATCCGTTGATGTTGTTGTTACTATACAAACTACCAAATTATTTGCACCAGACATTTGGCTCGGATCACAATTTACTCTTCAAAACACTCGGCTTGAATTCGGTTTGACCGATTCCTGGAGTCAACATCTCCACGGTTGGCGATCTCCCTCTTTCTCTTGAGCCTGTTCTTCAATATCTCTTCTTTCTCATCTACAAACGACAAAAACCTCCTCACCGATCGAGACCCGCTTCCTCGATCGAGTTCAGAATGATGTTTTCCAAACTCCCGAAGCATCATGCAAAAGTATATAAGCAGAGCCAGGGTACAAGCAACTCCAAAGATGAGAAAGAGCCCCCAAAAGCTGTCTAGTTGAAGTTGGTCTGAGCTTGACTTCTGCTCGCTGCATGTTTTTCTCTTGAGCCAATAGTCGTGAATCTTTTGAAGCTCGCCGTTCTCGGATATTTCTAGTATTGCGGTTGACATGTCAATGGCTAATGGTGAGTCCCTTGGAAATGCCTGAGAAACAAAAAAAAAAAAAAAACAAACAAACTATCATGATGCAGCACGTTATTTGCTATAATAGATTCCAGACTAGTATGGCTTTAGATTCTTACTGAAACCGGCCGAAGAACTAGGATTTAGTAATCACATTATGTTGTATTACATAGTCTGAACTCAACAGTTATAATGATTAGATGGAGAGCCACCCTACTTACTTATGTCAAAATCTGGGTCATATTATATTTTATCTCATATCAGTTAAATGGGTTAGAAATATGATGAAATAGAAACGAGTCAAATGGGTCAGAGATTTCATGAAAACACGAGGATGAAAGTCATCTGAAGTCGAATTCTAACGCATACAATCTGCTTAAAGTGTTTTATAGCCCGTTTTGAGATCTCTTGTACTCATGCCACCTTAACTTAGTAAGCGATATATGAAGGGAGATAGATAGATAGATAGATACTTACGAATCCCCAACCGCTTTTAGTGAACTCATCACCAACAACTTGAAACCTGCAGTTAGTTGACAGGAAAAGGTCAATGTAGGGCCTTTCATCAACAATGGCAGAAACTATTCCTGCCCCAAGTTTCTCAGCATATTCTTGTGGGGAACCAAGAGCAAGAAGTCTTGATTTTGGTATGTTGAGCTCTTCAATCATATAGTTCTCAGCAAATGATCCTACTTGAAACCCAATACGCGCATTGGTCGAGATCAACGAATCGATTCCTCTGATTGGAGATGAAAGTTGTTGAACAGTTAACATGGATGTAAGGCTAGCCGTGTAACTCGAGTTGATAATCAGAACTACAAAAAGCCAGATGAAGAGAACCAGTCGACCGAGGGTGCTCACTGTGTTTTCTCCTGAAAATTTCAGATTCATCTGTTATCATACATAATGAAACATCATCTGAATTGACCCGGGTTGAAAAGATTGCTGGTTCAGAGAGAGTGCTGAGACTTACTGTGTGAGAAATACAAAGTTGACAAGCTAAACCTGCAAAATATCAACAACAACAGGAATTGTTGAAAATGTTGAGTTTCAAAAACTTAAGATAACTTATTGTATGGTTTATTTGAGTCTACTTAATTATATAACGGGTCAATTTGGGTAACTTGAATTATTATACTACGGATCAAATCGGTCACTCTTGCCCATCCATAAATCGGGTTTAGAAGGGGGCACCATAAAAGGATAGAAAAAGAAATATCAAGATCTAAACAACTCATGAAAACAATATCACAATCTAAACTGCTCACCACAAGATGGTGACAAACTGTTGCTTGGGTGTTCCCCTGAATTCATCATTCAGCCTGTGTTCCAGTATCCACACAACAACTCCAATTACGATGAAGAAAACTGCGGTAACAGCCCACATTAGTGGAGTAAAAGGCCGAAAGAAGGCCCAAGCATTCGAGCTTATTTTCTTTATGGGGACCACTACAACTAAACCCGATTCTATATACGGTTGGGTGAAGTCAACAACCTTGGTACGGTTAGTGATGATTGCAATATCACCAACAGCAGCATCAAAGACCTGCATAATAATATGCACAGGATAAGATAGATAGATAGATAGATAGATAATCAACTCACTGCCTATAGAAGACATGCATGATCGAGCTAGTATTATATCTATCCTTACGTACGTTGTATGCAACTTTATTCACAAACTCGGTGTAGCTCGGGTTCTTGTGACCATCCCCAAACATGACAAATTCATAAGGAACCGGATATGGAATCAACTTTATTGCAGCAAGAAAAACATCTATGCTAAATCCATGAATTTCAGATGAACCGTTGACTCGGGTAACAATTTCTTTGAAACTAGCTCTCAGTGGAACTCCAATCCTTAACGGTTTCCCATTATTCGAAAATTCCCATCCACGAGGCTTCTCTTTTGTGTTGCCAGGCCATACAACATTTCTTAAGTGTTGATTAGAAGAAGAACGGTTCGATGGTCTTGCATAAAGGGCCTCTGGAGGCTGAATAGATAGCCCAGAGTGGTTTGACCAGTATCCAAGAGCCCAACCCTGCTTCCCAACTATGTTGATTATATCAAAAGAAGGGTGTATAATCGACCGGTCAGGATTGAACCCAAACGGGCCGGTTAGCCCACTCATATTCGTTTGCAGTAAGTCGGCAAGCAACTGTTCTCCTCCGTCGAAAATACTAAGTTGTTCAAGATTCAAGACTTTTGTTCCCTTTAAACTCGTTAAACGTGAATCGTTTGAGAATGAAACCGTGCCACCTTCATGGAAAAACTTGTCAAGGGCGCGTGCAACCATCCAAACTGTATCATAAGCATATAAACCATACGGGTTCAACCCGATTGACCCGTTACTCAGATTCTTCCACCTTGTTTCAAAATCTCGCCTTCTATCCGAATCTTGTATGTGGGGCCTAAGCGTGAGAACCCCTTGTAAAACAGATGCATTTTGAGAAGAAATGCCGGCAGAATCCAAAACAGTTGATAACCATGGGGTTGCAATCCAGATATATCCCTTCTTCATCATGCCAAGCCTCTTAGCAGTTTGAAAAACCGAAAGGCCCGTTTGAGAGTAGGTATGCAGAACAACAACACGAGCTTCCATTGATCGAACGTTGAGCAACGCATTCTGAATATCTTGTGGAGACAACGAGGAGTCGGGTGGTAATGGTGCTTTGTAAGAAAGCTTACAACGTTGCGCAGACAGCTGATCACCTAATGTGTATATACTGTTCCTAAACTGGTCATCATCTGTGTATATGGCGGTTACTTCTTGATAACCGAAATAACTTATCATTTCAGCAATGGCAGTCATGAGATAAAGATCATTAGGGGCTGTTTGGATGAAATATGGGTATTGAAGAGGTGAAAGTGAGGGGTCTAATGCTGTGAATGATAAAAATGGGAGACGGAGTCCGTTTGCAAGATTTGAAAGTATATGAGCCATAACAGAACTATGTGGGCCAATAACAGCTACAACATCAGTCTCCATGTACTTGAGTGCTGAAACAAATAAAGAAGTAGATATATTAATTACATGTGTAAGTTTAAAGACTCATAAGCCTTAGGCCCGTTGCGGTTAAGTCGACTTAACGCTTCCCTTCCCTATATACGCTTGATATAGACCCACATAAACAGAACTGTTGGGTCTTTGTTTGACGCCATCTACCCGTTTGAATGCCTCGTCTTATGACCAACATCATCTGATCTATATTATATTATCTGATCTACAATGATGCCAAATGGGAGTATAACCTTAATGGCAGTTTCTAACCCAATATGAAAATTAGTAAGGTTTTGGCTTCTGAGTCATATCTAACACCTATTTATACAACAAGTTGTCTTATGGTTAACCAGTTTAATTAAACGATTTATGGTGAACTTAACTTGTTTAACCGCCGCCGCGTTGCACTTTCAAAGTTAGCATAAAAAATTAGCCTGGATTTGAACCCTCCCACATTTGAAATTTCGTTTATATTTTCAGGCTCCCTTGAATACAACATACATATAACATTTCTTGAGTCTTAAATACATTTCAGAATTCAGAAATTTGAAGTTTAAAAGGAGGAGTAGTAAGTTTACCACCAACTATACCGAGGAAGCTGCTGAAGTTTGCATCATGAAATGAAAGACTCAGTCTCTTTCCAGGCAAAACATCGGGATCAGAATTGATATCATCCACAGCTGCTTTCATGGCAATAGTTGAGACCTTCCCATTGATCGTTTTCACGGTCATAATGGATCCAATGTTCACCCTAGTATTCTCCTGTGGTTTCTTTGAAAACCCAACTGATAATAATGTTCCAGTTATTATTATTATTATTAACACAAAAGATAGCACCTTTAAACTCCTCCTCCTCCTCCTCCTCATGGGGGCAATCTTCTGAAAACTATCTAGCTAGCTAGCTAGACAAGTTCATGTGAGAACCAGACCCTTTCATATATAATATCCATCACAAGGCAGGCCGATGAATGAAGAAAAGGGTGGCCGGGTTGTTTTGTTTAATAAATACAGACTTTAAAGGGTGTAAAAGGAAGGAAATTGGGGACATCTGAAACCAAAAAGCAAGAGGAATACTGCAAAGCACAAACCCATCAAATAACGTTAGCATCTTTTCCTGAAATGGACAAACCATAAGAAGAAGTAAACTAGAGAGTATGAATTGCATGTGAGAAAAGGAACTGACTCAGCTTTCAAACACATGCTCAAATCTATCTTGAAGATGAACAGAACAAGAACAGATGAGATGAATTTTAGGGTAGATTTCCATTTAAGTTCATTTTGATCGAGTTTGGTAGATTTCCATTATTTATTTATATTATAGTGGAGCAGAGGCTTCTCTCTCTACTCTAGTAGTTGCTTCTTTTCTTTCATTTTTTCCTATTGGTTGATTTGTTTATTATATGGAGAATGTTTTTTTCCCTTTCCATGAGATTTTTTAATCAAAATCCTGTAAAAAAATTATACCATGTTGGCCAATTAGAAGCAACTCCAAATTATTTATTAATTGTTAATTTATAATTTATTCTTTCTTAATCGTCGCTAAACAAACTAAGAATAAGAATATCTTTGTTATCATATAATCTATGATTTTGTATTAGCTTTTTCTACTATTCCTTTTTTACAATCGATGATTACTAAATAATATTACGGTGTTATACTTTATGACTTACTAGAGGGTAACTCATGTAATGTGACGTGTGTTATACTTTATGACTTACTAGAGGGTAACTCATGTAATGTGACATGAATAAAACATAAAAACATAGACATTAGTAAAGCGTATGAATACTTAATTGGTGAAAGACAAGTTTCTTTTGTATAAGTCTTTATTAGGATTTAGAATGATGGTTGGGGTCTTAAGTTCAAAACTTGATTCAATGGAGTTTTTCCTGAGTGATGAGTTTCCTCCTTGATGGTGTTTCTGTATGAGTGAAATCTAGAGTTTCAAATTTAGTATGGACGCTTGCAATCATGTCTCACTCGGGTATTGGGGGTAATTCCAAATATAAAATAAAAATGATTTTGAAAATTTATTAAACATGAAAGTAATTATTTTTATGTATTTGATCTTAATTATTCAGATACATTTTGTATTTAAATATAATTAAGATACTCGGATTTATAAAAGATAATTTCCCCTCTTAAACTCTAAAAAGTTTAATGTAAAAGGACAAATTCGTCCTCCGCATATATATTATAACTAGAGGTTACGGTCTGTGCATTGTCGCGGATATCTTGCGCGTATATATTTAACCGAAATGTGCATTTGTTATAGTTGATTTCATACTTGTTTATATTTTATAGATAGTTTCTTAAGTGTTCCTTTAGAGTTTAGGCTGATAATATTACATCAAAAGTCACCTATGTTTGTTTTGGAGCTTCTTTATTAAATAATAAAAAAAACAAAAAGCACAAAAAAAAAAAAAAAATAACTAACTTCTAAAGTTGTTAAAACTTCTTCTTAGAATCTAGGCTGAGATACAAACTAAACGTTAAGTAAGAATGTGTTTAGAGTTTGAAATATCATAGTAGACTGTAAATGGTCAAAGAGAAGAATGTGGTAAGATACAAACTAAGCGTTAAGTAAGATGTTTGATTATGATCATAAACTGATCAAGGGTGGGAATAGGGGCTCTTGTAAGCTAAAAGACTCACCATGTTGATGATGATACTGTTTAGTAAATTGGTGATAATGTGGGTGGCCTGGTTAATAGTAATATATTTGATAGACTACTAACGAGTTGATAAAGTTGTAGCAATATATTTTATAGACTACTAACGAGTTGATAAAGTTGTAAAGCAATACTTAATAGGGTTATTCCAAAAGGTAGTGTTATGAGTGGATTTATGATTATTTTGTCAAACCTAATTACAAGGTTATGTAATCATGATAACTGATATGATATGTGGGGTATGTAGATATGTCTATAAGATTACTATCACCTAAACACGTAGTAGTTGTTTTTATAAAAAAAACCCGGGTTGGGTGAGCTATTTGGCACAGTAGCATACCCACTGGGGGGGGGGGGTGTAGGTTGTCAATGTTGAATATAAGTCGGTTGTATTTCATGGTATTTTTGTTGTTGTTGTTGAGTGGGACTTGGAAATTATTCCTCAGCTTCCTGCTAAGTTGTATATGGCTTGGAAGAGATAATAAGAGGTACTGCTTCTAATTCTAATTGGTGGTATTATCCTAAACCAATCACTTAAGTAAGTAAGAATTTTACTTGAGTAAGTGAAAGATGTTCATGAGTTACACTGTATTAAATTTATTACTAATGAAATATTAAGTAGTGTGTTTTCCTGTAGCTTTGACAGGACTTCAAGTGGTTGTACTTAGTAGATAGGTGATGATCACTAATGTGTCAAGCACATTATGGAAATACTAATTGTTGTATATGATTCTGGTCTTATTGGAATTGAACAGGTGATCTAATGGCAGATAAGTGGTGTCAAACAACTACGAGTATCTATGAATCATCGTGTGTTGAATCTACCATGCGATCTGAATGATAGCATGGATCGAGATATATTATTGTCTTGTTTAGTAACATAATTACATGTGCTAAATTAAAGATTTAATGTTGGGTTCTCACTTAGCATGTCTAACTTATTGGGTGTGAACTATGTAGGTGGTGTATGTCATGACTAGAACGTGATGCGGTCAAGCCATATGAGTCTTGGTAATGGATTGGGATAGGTGGAAGACGTACAATTTAAAGATAGGTGATGTCAATGCTCGTGGAATCAAGTATTGGGAACGAGTCAACAAAGTGGAGTGCAATGTCACACATTGATTGTGTAGATTTTAACCCTTTTGTCGTGTTTTGGAGTTAAATTCCATCAATTTCTCAGTTGTTTGAATTTGTAGTCACGTGGTTAGTTTCGACCATGTGTGTTTGAAAATTTGTGTTATGTTGATAAAAGAGGTTGACATTCGTAAGGATCTTCGAACTTACGAATAGGTCATGCCGAAAATTTTATTGAAAATTGTAAATTAAAGTATATTTATACTTGTGGAGTTTGTAAAGTATGTTTCAAGTTTAAAACCTTGTTTTGGGCATTTAAAAAAATGGGCTTATCTTCCTCAAAAGTCGTAATAACCTGAATTATGGTTAACGGGCATTACATTAGTATACGTTCAATCGATGGACGATATGTAGAGGTGTTCATCAGATCGGATATCGATTTGATTTATTCGGATTTTAATATTATTTTTTCATATCCAAAATCCGAATTGAGAACTTCTCTAATAGATCCGAATCTATCTGAATTCAATTCGGATCAGGTTCGATTATATCTGAATAAATCGCTTTAATCCAAATAAATCGGATTTAATTTATATTCCTAATAGCAAAAAAAAATTCCAACATGTCCTTAACCAAGAGTTCACAAACCACAATAAAACACACACAAAAAAAAAGAGATTTAAGTGTAATACTTAAAAACAAGATGAAGATGGTTTACAGAATCCGATTACCTGTAACTTAGAGTTTAGAGGTTGGAGAAGGTTACCAAAACTAGACTGAAGTGCCGTACGGCTGACAGAAGGTTACCGGCTGGGCTGTCTGGGTGGCCGGTGAAGCTAATGATGAATTAACTCTTAAAATGCAGATGAGCAAATGAGGTGTGGTTCTTAATTTTGGAGATTGATCAAAACAGTGCCTATCTTTGCGTTCTCAGTTTTGTATCTAGCGAAGATTCATAGCACCATGCAAGGCAGTGACCAAAAAAGAAAGCTAATTTAAGCCATCATCTTCACTACAACCTGGTGTACAAACGTGGAATGAAATGGTGCATGAAGGCATAGAAAATCGAAGGAGCAAATTCGTAGGAAAATCAAATTCCTATCACACAACTTTTTAAGTATGTAATCATAGTTTGTTTGTTTTTGTTTTTGTTTTTCTGGATTTTCTAGTCTTTCTTTTGACTTGTAATCTTCTCATTCTTTGCCTAGTTTTATAAAATTTTCCCAGTTAAAAAAAAATAAATATTAATAAAATAAGCAAAAGGTCGTTTGTATTTCTCTTACCAAGCCAAACCAAACCAAACCAAAGGAAACGTGCCCTATCCCTTGGTTCCAGTCTCCAGATTCAAAAGAAAGAAAGAAATAGGAGCACTTGATTAGTGACCAACACTTTACACTGTGTTTCCGAGTTCACTTAAGGAGAGAAAGGAAGGAAAAGAGAAGGAAGTGTAAAAAAATTTGTGTTCCTAAGTTTCATTTAAGGAGGGAAGGGGAAGAAAACAAAAAAAAATGTTGTGTTCTCGAGTTTCATTAAAGGAGAGAAAGGGAGGGAAGGGGAGGGAAAGTTAGCCTATTTTCTATTGATTTTCTTTCCTTCCGATTTGGAAGGATTTGGAAGGAAAGCAATCACTCCCTTTCTCTTCCTTTCCTTTCTCTTCATTTCCCTTCCTTTCCTTTCTCTTCATTTCTCTTCATTTCTCTTCATTTCTCTTCATTTCTCTTCATTTCTCTCTTTAAGTAAACTCGGGAACACAACGTTAGGGAGAGAAATTATCCATTATGGTGAAAGAAGAAGAAGAAGATTGCACTGTTTGTTTGTTGTACGATCTGATAGGCAAAGTTTTTGCGAATACAAACCCTAAGGAAAGAAGGTTGGTTGGTTGGTTGGTGCGAGAAGGCAGGCTGCTTTGATCCAACTCGAAGGGAGCTGAACTGAACAACGATGATCTCTATCCCCATATTTTAGGATAGGATAGACAACCAACAACAATGGCGATGAGATGGTCCATCAGATGCATATTTCTTCTGGCTGCAATCGCATTCATCTATACACAGGTATAGCCGTACAGGTTATTTAATAATAATAATAATAATAATAATATAGTTGGTTGGTTGGTTGTCGGCCGCTTCTCTTCTTTTCAGTAATCGTTTTATCATTGGCTTTTACTATTTCTTTCAGGTCAGGCTGTTCAAGGCAAAGTCTGAGTATGCTGAGAAGATATCAGCCGCTGTGAGTACATACATCATATCCCTCCCTCCCTCCTAGTCACTGCTTTAGATGTGTAATCTTGCTTGCTTTTTGTAGTTTACTTTCTTCACAGCAAGCAAGCAAGCAAATTCATGTTTGTTTTCTCCTGCCCGGGGGGTACTCGGAAATTGTCCTTCCTTACCTCATTTATGCAGTGCTTGATTTTGTGTTACAGGTCTTCAGATATTTACCAATTCTCTTTTCAGTTCTGATATTTAGAAAGTTTGAAAATTTCTGCCTTTCTTAACAAGTAATTTGGAGCAAATCGAACAATTAGGAACACACATGCAATTCAAACACATGTAACTATTGAACCCCCCCCCCCCCCCCCCACAACCATCTCATGAAAAGGTCTTGATGTGGGCAACATGGCTTAGTTGGTTGGCCCAATTGTCAGGCCTGATTTCTATTGTTTGGGGATTGGATGGCAGATTCAAGAAAGAAAATATGCAATTATAATGATATTCGTTTATCCCTTTTCAATGTAAATAATGTGGAATTGGGGATGTTTGTCAATCCCAAGCTATCTTAAATAGGATTATTTTTTTTTAATATTTTTGGCATAAATGTGCTGAATATGTCAAAGATCTTTTTTTTGGCTATCTCATGCTAGAAAACATTCAGTGTACTTCCACTCTGCATCAGAATAACTATGATTGTGATCAATTAGCCAACTGTAATAGCAAAATTAAATAAATTTTTCCCATAAGAGTTTATCGGCAAAGTAGTGGACTTTAACTTGAATCTAACTTCACATCCATCAGTAGGATGTTATGATTGGTAATTGTTAGTGTGCCTTGTTACTTTCTGTGTTAAAACTTAAAACCTTGCATGTAGCATATGGTACTTCTTATATTCAAGTACGCCCGTGTTATAAAAGAGCCCATTTATATTTGGAAGGATTTTCAACAGTGTCGCCTATATTCACATAGTGTTTCTGTTATACAATAAAATTTTAAAGATTCCTAGGGAGGAAAAATTAGAGATTCCTCCTATGTTATCCATTTCAAACCATAAAATTCATGTTGATGCTAATAAGTATATATCTTTTTAGAAGAAAACAGGACTTGTTATCTGAATTATTTCTCTGGGACGCAGTGGGTATTTTATTTAGTCATCATGGAAAATCAAATGTTAAAATGTGTCTTATACAATCAATTGTCTTGTAACCTAGACTGGGTGCTTTGTAAATAGTTTTTTGATTATTGCGGGTGGAAGGAGAAAATCATTGTACGAGCCAGATGCGGTTACTAATTGATCAGATAAGCATGCAGAAGGAAAAGGTTGTGGTTTTGGAGGGTAAGGGATATCTATTGATGTAGTTATGGTACTGGAAATTCCTGTTCTTTTATTGAAAGTTAGTTGTTTTCTTACTTCCTATTCTAGTTATTATTTTCTTATCTTTTTCCAGGAATAGGTTTTTATTATAACAGCTAATGCACGTCCCCTAATCCTATTCCTAATCTACACATTTCAGAGAAAGTGAAACAACACGAAGAAGAGCGTGAACAATTGAGGACACTTGTTCAAAATCTTGAAAGTAAGTTCATACTCTCTTTGTTATATATATATATATATATATATATATATATAGACACACACATATACATATAAAAGATTAAAAGTTGTTATTGTAGTGCATTTCCTGATATTCTTGATGTGTACTTGCACTATGCGATTCTGACCTTTTCGTTATCAACGTCTAGGAGAAGGTGTGAAAAAACTTGTTTCAACAAAATCAGGTTGGGGTAAGAGTACTAGATTATGTTTCTTTCTTGTTGTAGGTTTACTTCTCTTATATGGTGAACAACCTTTTACTATGTTTGTAGGTGCCAGTTGCAGCAGTAGTTATTATGGCTTGCAACCGCGCTGACTATCTTGAAAGAACTATTAAATCTATCCTTAAGTACGTCTTTCTGCTTACCAAAGTAGAGAAGTGTTCAAATATGCTAAAAAGATCTCTCAACTTTCATATTACCTATATATACAATTTTGAGTTACTACTCATCTCCTTTTATTTTTGCCCAGTCTTACTAGCACATTTGGACTTTTTTTCTTTCTTTTTTATCTTAGGGATTTTTTATAGTTGTGTATCATTACTTTTACGTCTTAGGCTCAATGCTTTTAGTGTTTGGTTTCTAATTTTAATGTTGTTACGGAGTCTTTTGTATTTCAATTTTCTTTATATATCGTTATAGCAATGCAACTAATCTTTGTGGTCGTGTCATCTTTGTGGTTTTTATTTTTTCTTTATATATCGTTATAGCATTTGCTATGAAACTAAGGTCCATCTTCATTATTTCAGATATCATGCTTCTGCTTCATCAAAGTTTCCAGTTTTTGTATCCCAGGTAAATTGTATTTGTCCATTATATTATATTTATTGTGCCACTTATCACTTGCTTGTGTGATAATTCCTAAATGTATCGCTTTAAATGTTAACATTTTTAGGACGGGTCAAATTCTGATGTTAGAACAAAGGCTTTGAGTTACAAGCAGTTGACCTACATGTAGGTACATTTTATGTTGCATAAATGATCTATACAGTTTAATAATTGCATATTTTTCCAATTACCTTGCTATATATTGGCAATTAGTTAAAACTAAAAAGGGAAGATAACTTGCTCCAATTTGTTACAGCACTTGGATTATGAACCTGTGCATACTGAAAGGCCTGGGGAGTTAATTGCATATTACAAGATTGCACGTAAGAGATACAATTAGACTAATGTTTTCATTGGTTCAGTACCCATGTTTGCTGTGGGAATAAACTTCATCTCATTCTTTACCTACCACATTTTCAGGTCATTACAAGTGGGCAATTGATCAATTGTTTTACAAACATAACTTTAATCGGGTCATCATACTCGAAGGTAGAAATATGCTAACTTCTAATGCATATCACTTCTTTTTATTTATTTTTTCGGTTCATAAAAGTTATATATCCTAATTGTATGCAGATGATATGGAGATTTCTTCTGATTTTTTTAATTACTTTGAGGCTGGAGCAGATCTCCTTGATAAGGATAAGTGAGTTTTTTGGCATGAACTAGAATGATATATATTATCCTTTCATTTTTGTTAGGATTTTTTTTAAATCAAGGTTAACAGTTTGCCTCTACTTGAAACAATGATAGGTCCATCATGGCCATCTCCTTATGGAATGACAATGGGCAAAAGCAATTTGTGCATGATCCTTGTAAGTCTATAATTTCATTCAATCCAACATGAAAGCCTGAAAAAATATTTTGTTGTCAAATTAAGAAAATAAAATTTTGCAATTGCAGTCTATCCCCTATAAAAAGTTGAGTGAATCATGCAGATACATTATACCGTTCTGATTTTTTCCCTGGACTTAGATGGATGCTATCTAAGCCTACATGGGATGACTTTATTATGTGATCAAGATATAAACATTTGTTGACCTTTTTGATATTGTGAAGTTTAGATTCGTTTTTTTTACGATTTGAAGATAGTGGGGTTGAGTCTTTATATAAACATTGTTATGAGAACTTGCATCTAGACATAAGACTACAATGCTTTTATTTATATACAACCTCAACATGGACATAAATGCATTTTCTTATAAGTTGAATAGCTAGCATATAACATTCTATATGTGTTTTAGAATCCATCTTTATTCTTTTGTCTTCTAAAAAATCAAACAATGTATTTGTGATTATAAATATTGAAATTAATATGATGTTTGCTTGCAGAACACAGGAAAATGCATTTGTGATAATGAATAGTTGGATTTTTAGGTTTCAAGTTGGTTCTAATTAGGTTTGGATCCCCGCAACTTTTGGCTCACAGGCATTTGTCTGTCATTCTTAATTGAGTCCATGTACTAGATGAGACGGCAGGTGTCAGTACCTAACTGGCTCTTCTTAAACCCAAATATCTCACTAGATTTTTTGACATACTATCCACCTGTACATGCCACCTTGATTTCTAACACTGACCCATAAAAAAATTGTCTACCAATTAGAGCAAAGAAGAATATTGGAATTGATCATACTACCTATTCCCCCTTCTATATATATACATGCATCTTCCCTATCCAAGAAACTCAAGTAACCAACAGAATAGATCATAATTCTTCTACTCCGCAAAATCAACAAAACCCATGGCTGCTTCAACAATGGCTCTCTCCTCATCATTTGCCGCACGCCGTGAAACCCGTTCCATTTACATCCTCAGTAGTTTCTGGCAACGGAAGGGTTTCCATGAGGAAACCCGCCACAAAAGCGGCACCACCTAGCAGCCCCTGGTACGGTCAAGAGAGGGTCAAGTACCTAGGTCCGTTCTCTGGTGAGTCTCCGTCATATCTCACCGGTGAGTTCCCTGGTGATTATGGTTGGGACACAGCTGGTCTATCCGCAGACCCTGAAACCTTTGCTAAGAACCGTGAGCTTGAAGTCATCCACTGCAGATGGGCTATGCTTGGAGCGCTTGGATGCGTCTTCCCTGAGCTCTTAGCCCGCAATGGTTTCAAGTTTGGTGAAGCGGTTTGGTTCAAAGCTGGAGCACAAATCTTTAGTGAGGGAGGACTTGACTACTTGGGTAACCCAAGTTTGGTCCATGCACAGAGCATATTAGCTATCGGGCTACACAAGTAATCTTGATGGGTGCGGTTGAGGGCTACAGAGTTGCTGGCGGGCCACTTGGTGAGGTGGTTGACCCACTTTACCCCAGTGGAAGCTTTGACCCATTGGGACTTGCTGATGACCCTGAAGCTTTTGCTGAGTTGAAGGTCAAAGAGATAAAGAATGGAAGACTGAGCTATGTTTTCCATGTTCGGGTTCTTTGTACAGGCCATTGTGACTGGTTAAAGGGTCCACCTAGAGAACCTTGCTGATCACCTTGCAGACCCGGTGAGCAATAATGCTTGGGCCTATGCTACTAACTTTGTACCCGAAAAGTAAACTTGTAATTATTGGAGATTATTGTGAAACAGTTGTTATTGCTTTCTTTTTGTCATTTTCAGGAGTTCTATATTGTGTTATCAGTTAACTACTTGCAAACATCTCTATTGCGTCAGTTTAGTCTCATTATACGAAAGCATAAAAATATGTGAGATTTCAATATCAAGAACAGAGATTATTCATGGAAGCAACACCGTATTACTGATATAGTTCAGTGTAAACCAACTTACAGGAAAATGTATACATTATATGAAGACGTAATAATTTACTCACTCGTCACTTTTCTCAATCGTGTAAATTTCCGTTTGCTCTTTCCACGAGTCATTTTCCAGATGTTTTTCATAGAAGAATACTTCACCATTTACTTTTACAGCCAATGCAGATGTGCTTCGTGTACCATAACGTCTCTGCATAAATCCCAAATTCAGGACCAAAGATCATAGAGGTCATCAATGAATAGCTAAAGGTCATGTTTTTACCTCTGTAGATACTATGTTAACAAATACAGAACTCAACTGGTATTCAAACTCTGGAGCGTATATACGAGGAAGCATGCTGATGTCATCTTTTACAGTGTTTCCCATTAGCTTATCAACCATATCCTTAATGGGAATTTCACCTACACCGTATTCATCCAGAAGATCTTTAAAACCATGCTCCAATCTTTGAGCCTGAGTAGATAATACATAAGCACATTTACAAACAAAGGGCATGCAAGAAAACATTAGAACGGGTAGCATGAGGTGCTCCAAGGTGATAGGTATCCAGAGCTGAGGCAAGAGGTGAAGGCACATGCATGACTTACATGGGACACACTTGTTTTGTTAAAAAGACCATTTATACTTTTTTTTTTTATTCTTCGTTTTATTAATTTTTCAAACCTGAATAACTAAATTTATTCTTTTTATCTTTAAACATAGTTGGCACCTAGCATGACCAGCAACAAATAATAATTAAACTAATATAAAAAAAATTCTCTTTTCATTAAGAAAATATAGCTTTTGCTTGATAAACAATCTAACGAAAATCTTTTATAACTGATAATGATGTTTAAGTACCTTTAAAAACCTTATAATTTAATATTAAAATTCTTGACTTAAAAAAGGAGAAATAATAAGACATCATCCATCATTTATACTTTTGCTTCTCTTTCTTCATAGTTCTTTCCTTACTCACATGGTTGCCTATGCCATTTTTCGTTTGAAGCCCCCGTTTCCTCCATGGGTCTTCATAAAATCATCCGAAAACCCTCTTTATTTTGTGACTCAGTCAGTTAACCATAATCAGACCCTAAGAACAATAGCCTCAGAAACCATAGCTTCTTGACAAGAAAATCAAAAACCACTTTCACAGCCTACAAACTTCCAGAAAGTTGATACATCCTCGAAGAATTCTATAATTCAGATTATTCATGTATACCATTCCCCTAGCCTTGCCTGATGCAACCAGACCCTCATCTTGAATCTTGATGCACCTCAGGTGTGCTTTTTAAAATACAGATTAGAAAAATGTACGTTTTATTTTACAAATAGCAGATAAATTAACTAAGAAGGGAGTTAATATGGTCACCTTAGGCCAAGGAGTGTCGAGACTTGCATTTGATAGCACATGGACACCAGGTGGGACTGTAACCATGTAGCAGCTACCTTCTTTCAGTCTATTGGTTACATAAACCATATTCATGGAAAAAACATCAGCTATTATCAAATTAAACCCGTTGTATTGATCGGCTTCATTCACAATTTCTTCTCCAAATTCCATGGGGTTTTTGTTGCTCTAGCCATCAGAATTACCAAATTCAAACCGATATCAAAATGAAGAACATTATAACAACAAATGAAACAACCCTACTCAAATTGCACAACTGCTGCTGATTTAACTTCCTTTAAGGCATTAATTAATTGCTTTATGAAATAAAGAAAGATTCTAATCGGAACTAATAATCTTTTAACAAACAGATGGCGTGCAAAATACTTAAAACAAACCAAACCTGCAAAAAACGAACTGGGAGATCACCCCTACTCTTTGCAGCAGCTGATGATTGCTTAACTACTTCACGAACATTGGTAACAAAAGCCACTCTTCCTTCTCTACTAGATGCTAACCACGTGCCTCCGGCTGTCACATCTCTGCCACCCAAGATCTTCCCCCCTTCCCACCACTTTAACGGCTCCGTTGGCCTGAAGAATTTCCAGATCATCATCATCATCATCATCATATTGAATTAAACAGACAGACAGAGTGAAAGAAAGACTGACTCACCGGTCATGATATTCATCACGATTGAGCAAAAGAAGAAACGGGTAGAGTGGATGAGCTTGCCATAGGAAAACTGATATACACATTCTATTAATTTCTCCTCCCTCCCAAGACACTACATACATACAACATATACTAACTACTAGGAGACTAGTAGTATATGTAATCTACCGTCGTTACTTTTATTTATGTATGAAATGAAACTAGGGATCTGGTTTTGTCGAAGGTGAACCGCCCTCTGGGTCTAGGGGGTTAGCTACTTAGCTTGCTTGATTGATTTTGAAGGAGAAAATAGGAATCTGAATAGAAAAAAAAAACATGGGACTTTTTTCTTTATGGAAAATCATAATAACGAGGAATCAACCGCGCGTTGCAGCGGTTTCTAGGCTGTACCGAGAATACCTTGAATCGGCACACCCGAACTGCCTTAGTCTCCGGTCGATCCGGTCCACGTGTCTGAAAAAACAAAATTTTAGTTACATTTTGAACTTTTTATAAGATCTAAAAGCAATTTTTATTACAGTAATACTTCTGTTGTTTCTCGTCTGATTTTAGTGCCTATATATATGAACCTTTTGGTTATTGTAGTAATAAGAATTGCATGTGTAATTAATTAAAAAAATTATGATTTTGTGTATTATAAGTCATTACCTAGGTAAAAGAGGGAAAAAATTTCAAATCGCAAATAACCTGACTTCAACAGAGCAAACGACACTTAAGACTAACAATTATAATGAAAATTAAGGAATTTCAGATCAGCAAATATCAATTAAGAACCTAACATAAACATGAACAAAATTTATCATTTAAAAAAAAACAGCAAAACTGATGTTTAAGAAATAGAATATCAATCTTAAGTTGTGAAACCTACAACCGTCCACAGAGGCCTAAAAATTCATACGAACCTAAACATACCATAGGTGAGCTAAATCGAAACTATATATATCCAGACTCCACTGTAATATTTGTAAAGAACATGCGCTCAAAAATATCAGCTACCTTTGTAAAGGAGCGAAGACCTGATTGTTGAACCGCCTTGAGGAAAGAACGGAATTTTTGTAATCGATGTGCAGAAAAGAGCGAAGGCAACGATTAGAGGAAGAAAAATCGATGAGAAGGAAAGTGTAACGTAGCTTAGATGGAAAGAAAAAAAATCATGCGAAACCTTACAGTATAATGAAAGGTAAGATCAATCACCTCGCAATAAATCAAACTATCAATGCACATCCTAAACTAAAAGCAAGTGGAACCTTCGTTTTTTCTAACAAACTGACCCTATATATATGTGGCAGTTAAACAAAAGTGGGCTGCTCTGGTACGAAGAGGTAATCTCATTCTAAACCTAACATTTGGCGCTCCTGTAGAAAAACATGTAACAAAAGACCTCGATGTAAAAAAAAAAAAAAGGTTTCCTTACAAATAAGACGAAAGAGAAATTTAGTAACAACCAATTTAAGAATGAAATCCACAGGTTAGAGGTCCGATTAATATGTTTAAAGTATCCATCTATCACGCCTCATCTGAAATCCTACATGAGATTAAACCTACATAGATCATGTCACTAAAGGTAATGGTTGAAAGCTTACAATTGAGTTTTCCTATGAAACTGAACTTTTACTGTTCCTATCAAAGTGAACTACTACTTAAGGTAATAAATTGACACCCTTGATCAATCCCATATCAAGAGATATTGGAACATAAGGAATCTCCCACCTCAAATACTACAAATACATTTTGGAAACAGTTTAACCCCATAAACAAATTAATAAACTCCTCCTGGGCAAAATTGATTGGTATAAGGGAGCAGAGAAAATACCTTTGTAAGGGAAGCGATGAACCTGAGAAACTGAAGAAGAAGAAGAAGAAGAGGGTATAAGAAAGCCCTAAATATTAACAATTAATTTAAAATATTCAGTCTATATTGCTTACAGATGAATATAAACCTAGTAATTGAACAGAAGAAGACTCGCAAATCAAACGACCTAATTACCTTAATATGAATTGTAAGTTGTAACGAAGGAGAAAGCTTCGGTGAAGAAATTGAATGACGGTGTCAAACTGAATATGATAAAGAAGGATGATCATGAGCAGCAGCAGATTAGATGTGTATAAAAAGTATGCGGAGGCACAATTGAGGAGGAGGTAACCTGTATAAGCAGCAAGCCAGCAGGACTGATACTAATTAGTTTTATCGCTTTATGAAGCGTCATTCTTGTAGACTTTGTGAAGAACTATTAGAAGTATAATTTGGTGACATTTGTTTTGTTTCTAGGTGCTAATTTAAACATTAGTTTGGGTGAACTTGTTTAGTATCTGGTGATAATTTGAGTGAGAATTTTACTCATTAGATGCTCCTTTGGGTCGGACATATATAGTCATTAGATGTTAATTGTTTAGTTATAAGGGGCTAAATAAGTACTAGGTGCTAACGTATCAAATCAGAAGTTGTCCGATCCTAGATGAAGTAGGTATGGTATGTCTGTAACATGAACTCTAAAGGGCCCCATATTTTAAGTTCGCTTTAGTCCCTCAAAACGAGTAAGCCACCCCTGAGGACCTCTTTCCAATGCTAGAAATAACACACATTCCTCAGTTGAGTTACTGATTCTCACGTCGAAGGGCCATTAAAGGGACCATTCTCTCCGTGTACTGCTCTAACGGTTTGTTTAGTGTGCAGATTCTCAAGTAATCCTCTCATTTTAATGATCAAAGAATCTACTCTGACAACAATGATCCGAAGAGCTATTAGATTTCCGGTGTGCTTGGTTGGCCCAATCGTTCTTGATTTCTTCAGGAGATGATCGGATAGTTAGTAACCTGTTAATGATTTTAAATTTATCGTTAAAAAGAAAGAAAAAGAAAAAAAGTTAGAGAATGGAGTATGATTGGGCCGAAGCCTTTATTTAGAGAACTTAACCTAGTAAATGGTGTAGACTAGTCCACAAGGGGTTTAAAGTGTAATTTTACATGTTGAGATTGCTACCGACCTTGGCAAACAGCCGATAATAATAACCTCCCCCTTTTTCGTTCTCATTTCATAAACCCTCACCTCACCTCACATCTCCTCTCAAATCAAATTAGGGTTTTACACTTCCTCCTCCTTCCTCCCGCAATGAACAGTCTCCTCCTCTTCAGAGTTTCTTCTAAGAGACTCACCAATCTTGCCTCTCTTACCGCCTGCAACTCCCTCAAGCATCATCTACTTCCGTCTTCCACACCACCGAACCACCATGAATCTCGTAATCAGTCTCAACCATCCAATCCGGCTGTTAACTTTTTGAGGAGTTTTCACGTGTCTCCATGGATGAATATCAGGCCTTCCGATGTGTCAACGCAGGCTGCGGGATACGCCGTTGCCGCCGATCCCTCCTACGACGACAAGGATTCGTCGTCTTCTTCGGATGGTCTTGAGATCTCTAAGCTCGGGATTTCACAGGAGATCGTCACCGCTCTGGCCAAAAAGGGTATAACAAAGCTCTTTCCCATTCAGGTAACTCAACTCCTGTTCTACTGCATCCTTGTATTTTAATTTTTTAAATAAGATTGTTCACTTGTTATGTTTCTGGTTGGGGTTTAAGGAATAGAGCTTCACGTTGATGTGATGCTTCAATTGAGCAATTAGGGCATTCGAAATGAGACCAGCTATCGAACAAATCTGACTACTAGCTTAGTTCAGTGTTTAAAAGTTAACAATTTAAATTATTGTGTATTTTTGGTACTTATAAATAACAATGGTACTTTTTTTTTAAAAAAAGTGAACGTCTTGCAGCCCATTCATTACACATCAGACATTGCGTTTTAGGATCAAAATGCGTATTTTTTAAAAACCGCTTCTTAGATTGACCAAGCATTTAGTGATAAGAAGGTTGAATTTGGAGAATGTATTATTTATGATTTTTTGATGTTGTTTTTGCTCAGAGAGCTGTACTAGAACCAGCAACACAGGGGCGTGACATGATTGGCCGTGCTAGAACAGGAACAGGGAAGACTCTTGCTTTTGGCATCCCTATCATGGATAAGATAATTCAATACAACGAGAAGCATGGGTAAATAAAATACTGGTTTTATTGTATTTTGAATCTTTTTTAAAATCAGTTATCAAAATTACTTACATCTTTTGTCAAAATGTAACAGAAGAGGGAGGAATCCATTAGCCATTGTTATGGCTCCTACTAGAGAGCTTGCCCGCCAAGTTGAAAAGGAATTTTATGAGTCAGCACCCAATTTGGATACTCTATGTGTGTATGGTGGTTCACCCATTCAGCGCCAGATGAGTACTCTTGATCGTGGTGTTGATGTGATTGTTGGCACCCCTGGACGTGTTATTGATCTGCTCAAAAGAGGTGCTTTGAATCTATCAGAAGTTAGATTTGCAGTTCTTGATGAAGCAGATCAGATGCTGAATGTTGGTTTTGCTGAAGATGTTGAAACGATTTTAGAGTATTTGCCAAAACAGCGCCAAACCATGATGTTTTCAGCAACCATGCCTAGTTGGATTGTGAAACTTACCCATAAGTACTTAAAGACACCTCTAACTATTGATCTTGTGAGTTGGTTTTTTACAGGTCTCTTATATAATGATAGTTGACTTTATTATCTACAGCCATTTAACGCAATATCTTGATTCTAGGTCGGTGATTCAGACCAAAAGTTGGCTGATGGAATTACACTGTATTCTATTTCATCAGAAATGCGTGAGAGACCGTCAGTTATCGGACCACTAATAACAGTATGTACTAAATTTGTTACCTGATTGAAATTGTTATTTCTTTTTAAGTTGTTGGTATTCACATAATATTTGTTTTCTTTCAGGAGCATGCACATGGTGGGAAATCTATTGTTTTCACCCAAACAAAACGTGATGCTGATCGGTTGGCATACGCCTTGCAGAAGAGCTTCAGTTGTGAAGCTTTGCATGGTGATATTTCACAACATCAAAGGGAGAGAACCCTTGCAGGCTTTAGAGAGGGCCGGATTAATGTTTTAGTAGCCACTGATGTTGCTGCTCGTGGCCTTGATGTTCCTAATGTTGATCTGGTGAATCTTTCTGACTCTCTTGTTATTTGCAACTTGTATATGAAAAATGTATTATTACAGAGAACTGTTATCAGTTTTGCACTTTTGCTTAATCTGAGTTATGACTCACTTGTTGGAAACTTGATTTTAATGGTGGTCAGGTAATACATTACGAGCTACCTAACTCATCTGAGATATTTGTTCATCGTTCTGGGCGTACTGGCCGTGCTGGCAAGAAAGGAAGTGCAATATTAATGCATTCTTCTCAGCAGTGGAGAGATGTCAAAGCGTACGAGCGCGAAGTAGGATGCAAATTTAAGGAGGTAATGTCACAACAATTTATAATATTAATCTGGTGGATAACTGATGGTGCAGTTAGTTTGCTGATCGAATTATCTAAAGTACTGGGCTTCTTTCTTGGTGCTGACTAATTTCTTTTTTTGATTTATTAAAGCTTCCTCAAATTGCCGTGGATCCTGCTTCCAGAATTGAACTGGGTGGTGGGTTTAGTTCTGGAGGTAGATTTGGTGATTCAGGATTTGGTGGTCGAACAGGTGGTTTTGGTAGACCTAGTGGTGGTGGTGGTGGTGGTTTTGGTAGACCTAGTTATGGGGGATCAGGCGGTGGTTTTGGTCGACCTAGTGGTGGTGGGGGGTTTGGAGGTTCTAGCTCTGGGCGTTCTAGTGGCTTTGGTGAAGATTCAAGCAGCTCTAGCCGTAGGGGTGGATTTGGTGATTTTGGCTCAGACCGTTCAAGTGGTTTTGGTGGAGGCCGAACAGGTGGTGGGTTTGGCAGTCGGCGTTGAGGTTCAAGGTCGGTGTGGTGGGCTTGGAGATGACACTGGTTTTTAATCTATTTGTAGGGGAGGGGAGTAGTAGAAGGGAGAGTTTGGTTTGTGTTCTCATCTGATCCTGATAAATAATAGGGAGGTGTTTTTGGTAATATTGAAGCATATGTGATCTATATCTAGTAAAACTTGGTGGATCAAACATTTTAGTCAACAATATTTACTTAAATCTAATTATTCTTATGAGTAGTTTTGTGTTATAACGGTAAAGGGGCGTCATCACTTGATTGTGTGGTTGTTTACTATTCATACGTCATCCAATGTCTTGGTAAGTATACCTCATATTACATCATTTCTTCACCACAATTCACTCCATATTACCATTGCTTTACTATCATCCCGATGTGAATCGAATGCTAATTCTACCACCGAACTCTTTGACATCCTCGGAACCCTCGAATGACAATGTTGAAAATATCAAATTTCTTTCTATAGTTGTAGCGGTTGTAAACGAACAAGATGGTGGTTCTCAAACAAAAAGGAGATATGTTCTACGGGATCGCATAAAAGCTAAAGAGCGACTTATGAGACATTACTTTTACCCGGATGACGTGTCAATGACGAAGTGTTCACGAAAGGTTCCGATGTCGAAAAGATTGCTTTAAAGATTGTTGTGCGTAACATCATAACGATTACTTTTAAGAGGGGATGGACGCATGAGGGAGGGAAGGCTTTTCGGATATACACCATGTACATCTGTCATTCGTCAACTTGCATACAGTAACGATCCTGACTAATATGATGAATATTTAGCTATGGCTGAGAGAACCTCACGTGAAACACTAAATCATTTTGTCACCTCTATTTTGCACTTGTACAAGGATGAATTTTTATGTGCCCATACTAGCCACGACTAGAGGTGTACAAAACCGGTTTTTTTTTCAAACCGGTTCGGGTTATAAACCGAAACCGATTTGGTCAACTTTGGTCAAAACCGGTTTGAACGAAATCGGTTCGGGTTACAAACCGGTTTCAAGCAACAAAACCTCAAACCTATAGAACTGAATCGGGTCAGTTTGAAACCGGTTTGGGTTGAACCGGTTTGTAAAAAACCTCTTTTTTTTGCTTTTTTTAATTTCTCAAATAATCAACTAAGCAAAAGCTTAAGGCTTGATATAAGAGAAAAAGTTGGCCAAAAGTACAAGACTAAAAATTTTAAGCTTGCAAGTATTAGTAAAACTAAAAATGTACTACTTCTATTTTTATTAGAATTACAGCTAATAACATCTAAGTGATTAATGGTTAATTGGGATTAATAAAAAACTGGTTTCTAAAGCAGTTCCGGACCAGTTTCTAAACCGGTTTTAAATCGGTTTCAAAGACAACCCGGTTTGAAACCGGTTCGCTAAATAAGGATGCCAAATCGATGGGGAACTACCAGTTTATACTTGAACCGAATCGGTTTTCTTAAAACCGGTTTTAATCTCGAACCGGTTTCGGTTTTTATACCGGTTCGGTTTGTAAACCGGTTTTTATGTACACCTCTAGCCACGACATTGGAATCTTAGTAACGCGATGCATGGGATCGCACCGAGATGTCCATTTCATGTTAATGGTCGGGAGTACAAGTGGGGCTACTAACCTGCGCATGGTATCTATATAATCATCTGGTCGACATATATGATAAGAAATTCAACAGGGTTCAAACAGGGGCAAGAAAAGACGTCGAACGTTTGTTTGGTGTTTTGAAGTCTAAATGGGGAATACTTAACCGATCGAGGGGCCCGAGCGTGAAATAAGGTTAGAAGAGTTATGTATGCATGTTTGATATTAAACAACATAATTTTATAAGACGAAGGGAACGCAATATCACCCATACACATTCGAGACCCTCCGGTTAATCCGGTGGTGATGACTATATTCTTGTGGGGTTGTGAGATCCAGAAACACATTTCCGACTTCGACATGATAGACGAGATCATTGAGGTTATATTACAGAGAAAGAATTAGACACGTAATCAAATTATTATTTAAGTTTAAATAAATATAATTTTCTAGTGTAATTTTAATTTTATTTAAGTTTAATATTTAATAAAGAAAAAGAAATATGTTTTAGAGAAACAACGCTTGGAGAGATGTGATACTTGTGTAGCTGTAAACCCTTCAGTTAGTTGGCATTGTCATGGTTGTTTTTTTGTGCAACGGTTTTTTGTCATGAAACGTCTTCTTTTGGATACAACTAAACTAAAATCGTATACTCGTCACAATCTTAATCTTCTTAGAAGAGTTGTAGCATCATACAAAATGATTTTCACTTTTAAGCACGTACACAGAACAACTTCTAACCTCTCAGCACAATATCTAAACATGGGAAAAAGCCCCAAATGGAACATTACTACACATGTGCTGAATGTCTTGGTTTGAATCCATCATCGGAAGGAAGGAGGGGTGGGGCAATGGCTGATGAATCAAGAGTTTGATAGTCTGACTCATGGTTGATGTATGTAGATCCATGCATTCCTCAAGATCAGCATCACATGCCAACAACACCCATTCAGAATCATCATCCATGTACTCGAGTATCATATCTTCCATGCCATGTCTACTGAAACGCCTTGCGATCTCTTGCTGCAGATCTCCGAATCGCCACTCTTTCAATATTTTGAATCGGATTTTTTCATCACCATAACTAGCTTTAACTCTAAACACACCTTCATCTTGAGATATGTTTTTTGGTTTATTGCTATTAGATGCTACTGGTGACTTGGTTTCTTCATGAACCAACTTTTCTGTTGTTCCTGGTGGACGACAACTGGAACCATGGCTTCCAGAAGACGAAGAATTGGATGGTGTTGTTTGACTTTTTAAGAGGTTGACCCGGTCATTGACTTTTGGTTTAGGACTTGGTGGAGCAGGGGAGCTTAATTCTGGGAAGTTTGTATAGAATGACCCAAGCTTAAGCATGCCATCAGCTCCTTGCACTGAATCGATAACGAGTTGTAGTTTCTGTAATGAATGGCTTACTTTCTTGATCTTTCTAGACGGCCATCTCATGATTCCATGCTGTCTGCATATCCTTTTCAACGTTGTGGGGCATACTGAGCGAAAATATCAAGGAACCATTGGTTATTTTCAAGAAATCTTGAGGAAATTTTGTAAACAAGTGGATTAAACTATAAAAGTAGTAGTGTCTAGTGTCTAACCCCCGATACTCTTGGCAGCATCTTTAAGACTTCCGCGGAAATACTGCTGGAGAACTTGCAAACTAATGTTTCTCTCAGTTTTGGCCCGACTCTTTTCAGTTGACCGTTTGGTGCCCGATGATTGACCTTTTGACTTGGATCCCCATCCAAGATAAGTTTGCTTTTCAGGATCGGAGAATGTGAATCCATGATAGAATTGGTTTATCACCTCAAATTCTTCTTCTGGTTCTTCCTTCTGACACCCCATGGACAAAATTACCTTTTCACCCCTGCGTTGGGCTTCCAGCATATAAGAAATCCAAGATTCATCATGGTTATTCGGCTCTTTGACTGAAAACGAAGCTTGTTCCACCAATTCTTCATCTTGTATCTCATGCAGGCTCCAAGAAAGACTTTTCATCATAGAAGCTATCAAGCTTCTCATCTGTTCTTGTTCTTCATTGCTTTTGCAGTCACGAGGTAGGAAGAACTCCAGGATGAAATCTAACGGCCCTGTGTGGGTGCTATGAAGGCGTATTGCTACAGCACCTTTGAGTCCAAACGCCACAGCTTCATGAGCTGCAGGATAATCAGCCCTACAAAAATCATTAATGTTAGTAAAGCAAGGTTGGTTTGTACCCAACGCTTTACCAGCAATACCTTCGCCTGCTACAAGCTGCAGTGCAGAGCATGCTTCAAAAAAGCCCAAAACTTGGGGATCAAAGACATATGAGGCAGATTCAATGATGGAGATGGAAGAATCAGGATGTCTTGATCTGCTTTTACATGGGCCCCATGTTTGAGCCAATGGTAACTTGAGCGTGTTACATATGGATCTCAAAGCATCTCGAATCTCTGCAAGTGTTACTTGGTATGGCTCATTGAAATCCTGATAAATAGAAACATAATAATAATTATGATACAGAAAAACAAGTTTATAATTGCAATTGATTGGTCAATGATAAGTTTCTTAATGTATGATCTCTACCTTTGGCTTTGGATGAATCAAGAACTCTGAACTCCTTAGATCAGCAGCCTGCAAGCGAAAGTCTATTCAGAACAGACTTAACTACGAATTCCCAAATCACTAATAAACATGTACATAAAATGAAACAACTTTACACCAAGACTTGATTGTGAGTCTCATTAACCTAATATGATGATGAGTAATAAAGTAAAGTTAAAAGGAGACCTCAAGAGCTTCACTGATGTTCTCGATTTGATCATGGAAGTTCACTTTATGGGAAGCTGTCACAATTTCGATAACACCCAGGCAAGTTTCGCCATCTGCTGCTTCGAATACAGGGAGATTGAGACACCCATAAAGGTTGAGGCTTTTAGCATAGATTGCACGTGGATCATCATCATCATCATCATCCCCTTGTGCAATGGACTGAAGATCTGGAACACACATGGGAAACTTCTTCAAGTAAACAGCGGCTGGTAACCCGATCACCTCGGTGGAATCATACTCAGCAACAAATCTATAGTTCCTGGAAATCTCTCTGTAGTTAGAGAGATCTAAACCGTCTGAGTTGATTACGAAAGGTTGGTCCTCAGCAGTCAGGAATCGTTCGCCTTGTCTAGTCACAGGCAGCCATAATTGAACGAGAACGTCTGCATCCATCGTGGCGCGTCTTTCTTTCAGATATTCAATAGCTTGAATCAGTCGATATTGACGATGATCATCAAAGAAGAATTCATCAAGAGATTTCATATGATGAGTTACGTCTGGAGAAATGTTTGAATCGAAACATCTCATGTATGTGTCAGTAGAATCAAGGTAAGCGGATGAAAGATCGAAAAGATTAGAACTCTCTAACCAGCCACCATCAGGTGAACTGTTGTAACTTTCATCAGTAACAACAAATTCTAAATCGTGTTGTTCTATGGATCCAAACATGGTGGTATGATCATCCATTCGGTCTGTTGTTCAAATTATTATATAAAATCTTACAATAACTAAAGCGATGGACAAAAAAAAGTAGGGAGGGAGGGGAAAGGTATTTGTGATTCTAGCACCTGACAAAACAGAACTCAGGAACCGGATCGAAGAAGGTTTACGTATATGTAAAACAAAAATAACAATTTCCAGGAGCTCTTATCGTCTTTCTTCAAAAACCAAACGTGCCCCTGTCTCACAAACATCGTTCTTTCTTTCCGAAGAACCCCTGCATATTTTTAACCGGATCTCAGCAATTTTTTCAAGAATCAACATATATATATTCGAAACCATGGAAATAATAAGAAAACTGAAGCTCAAAGATAGAGACAAAACAGCACAAATTAATAGAGATAAAGTGTTCGACGTAATGCCACAAAGAAATTTATATATACAACTAGCTAGCTAGCTAGGGAAGTAAATTGAACATAAAGATGGAAGAAAGCAAGAGGCTTTAGCTTACCTGGGAATTGAATTGAATTGAATTGAATTGAATTAGGGAAAAACGGATGAAGATGAAATTGAGATCGGAGGAACAACTGCTGATCCTGATCTTGTTGTGATGTTTAGACTTTAGACATACACAAGTTTCCGCTTCTGGTTCATTTTTATAGAAGGAAGAGGTACGAAGAATCTTTAGGCGGGACCACAGTGGTGACGTAATAAAATAAAATAAAATAATCAGATACTATTTCTTCTGGTTTCATTATTCATTCAAACAAAAATACACCCAACCCAAGCTGACACACACACACACAACCATATATATCCCACTTGGATTATAAAGACTACTGTTTAAACGTTAAAAATGATAAAATTTAGTTGAATAATAAAAGTTATTGTTAAAAGAAAACACATCTATATAATATATATATATACAATATAATATAATAAAAGAAGAAGATTTTTATTATATATATATATATACAAGTTGCAGACTCGTCCGCGCGTTGCGGCGGGCCTGCAATAACAGTGTCCTTCAGTTTTATTTGATCTTGTGAACCGCATGCGCTTCGCAACAAGTTACCCATTTATCCGTCAGTTCAAGTAAAACACATTTAAAAACGATAGTTAAAAAGTTAAGGGTATAAAACGTAAAAGTCTAATAGTCTCGTGATAAAGTATATAACTATAAAAGTATACTAAAAAACGAAAGTAGAAAAATTAAATGTTTTCGTGACTAAAGAAGAAGACCACAAAACTTAAACCAAAAAAAAAAATTTAAAAGTTAGAGGGTAGAAAACGTAAAATTATGAAACATATGTGACTAAACTATAAAAACCTAAAGTTTAGTATTTCGTTGAAGAAAAAAAAACAAAATGCTAAAGTTTATGGTAGAAAATGTCAATATGTCAAACTCCGTTAAAGAAAAAAAACAAAGTGTTAAAATTTAGGGTAGAAAATATAAATATGTCAAACTCTCGTGGCCAAACCATGAAAAAGAAAAGTTTACTATTCATCTCTCTTAATATAATAAAAGAAGAAGATTTTTATTATATATATAATATATAATTATATATATAATTATATATATAATATATAATTTATATATATAATGTAAGGTTTAATGGAAAACTCATCTTAATCATTGATTAGTTAATCTATGGTTAAAAATGAATGTAGCATTTTTGGAAATAATTTAAAATCTATTTAATGCATCAAAGGCATAATAGACACACCATATTTTTATTAATAAATGTTTAAATCAATTTTCTCTCTCCTTTAATTTCAAATTTTTAGGCCAAAATTTTTTAAAAAAAGAAACAAACCTAATTTACAAAAGAAAAAAATGTTGATCATCAGTTCATCACCAGCGTAACGATTGTTACATCGTTGTAACAATAATTTTAGGTTTTTTGTTTTCAAGAAAATAAACGATGGTTACATAGGTGTAACAATTTAGAAAAGTTTGTAAATTGTATTCGTGGTTCTATTGTTTCTATATCTGATTACACATATGTAACACTTTGATTTCACATGTTTTTAATTGATGTTAAACGAATGTAACACCATGTATTTTCTTTCTAGAACGTTATGATATTGTTTCACGTGATTATGCAATGATAGTTATTACATAAATGTAAGTAATAATCTCCTATCAACTTCTTCCTTTCTAGATAACTTTTCTAAATGGTTACACCTATGTAACCATCATTTATTTTCTTAAAAAGGTACCTAAAATTGTTGTT
>JBCNJP010000011.1:66111-144999 GCA_039602395.1 Deinandra increscens subsp. villosa
ATGGATTATCATTCTCGTGAGAGGGATAAGTCTGATCGTCTTCTTGATTAGTTGCCATATTCTTAATCTGAAAGGATAGTTTATGTTCAGGGTTAGAAATTTTTGGAGTTCTAAGATTCTTGTCTTGTGTAATATTGGTTTTAACACTTGTGGTTTTGTTTGGAAATTTCCTGTTTAATCTGTTTTCATCATCTGAAGGCTATTTGATTCTTTTCATTTGGGTAAAAGCTCCCTCTTGCATATTATTTTGATATCGGTATCTTTCTTATAATGTGTATTCAAATTATATGTACATATACATATGCATGGAAAACATATGAACACATATAATAACATAATAACACATTTTATTCATTGCACACACTACATTTCTGGTTGTTATCCAACCAGATTGACAATCTAAGAGATCAACTACAAGTTCCACAAACATAATCATAACATCACAAACACACATGAAATCAGAAATTGTCTTAAGAAAACAACATTCAATCTATTAGAATTACTCAAACAACTACTCAAAAATTGCAACTACTTCTTCTGGCTCATCCTTCTGCTTCCCCGACCCTTCAACGCTTCTTGTGCCTCCCCATAGATGCCATCTTCCCGAAAATAGAGGCCGCCTTCTTGTATGCATGGGTCATCTCTTCCTGTTCTTTTTCCCGCTCCCTCAAGCTCTCTGTTAACCTGCGGTTCTCTTCCCTCAACGCCGATATCTCCACCGGAGATCCCATACTCGACCCCGCCGAATTTTGATGCGTCAGATAAGGATGTGGAAAGCTCGGCCCTGTATAGGACATTCGCGATGGATCAACTCCTGGTGAAAACGGTGCATACTGATAGGGGTTTGGTTGGTGTGGCATCATGGCCTGAGGGTGAAAAGGCGGAGACTGGTAAAACGGTGGGGAATGATGGTATGGCGGTGACGGGTGATATTGGTAAGCTGGAGGTGGGTACATCTGTTGCGGATAGGATGGCATGCCAGACATAAAAGGATCGTTGTACGCTGGAAGTGTCGGGTTCTGAAGGCTGTTAGAACGCATCAACTGTGGGAAACTGTAACTGTCTGCAACTGTTTGCCCATATTGCCCCTGTAGCATTGCAGCCACGTAGGGGTCCCTCCTATCATTAGCCAACATAGCGATTGGGTCAGTCACGGGCACTTCAACCAAGTTCTCGTCCGCGGGCATAAAGTTCACCGGTTCCTGCTGCATGGGTATTGACTCATCGGGCCCACTCTCGTTGTCGGCCTGATAAGCCGGAGAAGCGAACACATGATACGAGTGATGTTCAGAGTGATGGCTAACGGTGTGACCAGCTGAAACCGCGATTACGACCTGAGGGTGAGGTTGTGGGTTCCCCTCGGGCTCCTGTTCTTCCTGAGGTTCTTCTTCCTCTTCCTGTGGTTCATCCTCCTCTTCCTCCTGGTCTGGTGGTGTGGCAATGACGGCCATAGCTGCTTCCCACTGTTCGTCAGTAACCATAACTGTGTTTGACTGATGAACCCTCATGCGCGGATGCTGACTTCTTTTCTTTGGGGGTTTCGGTATGTCAGTGGTTGATGCAGCAGGTGAAGGTGTCTTCTTCTTCTTGATGAATGCAGAGGGTGAAACAAGGTATCCTGACTGATCAGGACTAAACTGAGCTGCTGGCTCGCTTGGACCCTCATCGGGCTTCTTGCCTTTGCTTGACTTGCTTGACTTTTTGCTATCTTGACTGCTGGATTTTGATGAGGATCGTACAAATCGGAGCATGTTGTCTGGTACCTGTTCAAATATTATACACATTTACTTAGTATATATATTACATAAATATATATATACAATCATTGTCTTTGGCTTATTCTCTAATCTCTTAGAGTTGCATACTTAAGAATTTGAAGACTTAAGGTTCTTAGATTCGTCTGTTAGGTTTCATCGAGTCTTAGTGTACCTGTGGATAGGAATTGCAGTTAGCTAGGCTGAAACTACTATCGACCTTACACTAAACCTCCATAACTGCCTAACAGACAAATTTCTTCCACTTAAATCCCTAATCCTTATTTTAACAAGTTAGTATTGTGATCGAGTTTAGGTTCAAGCTTAGGGGTCTTAAACACCTAATCTGCTGGAACCTGTGGCTCTGATACCAACCTGTCACACCCCGCCCGAACCGCTTGTCAGGTACGGGAGAGGTGTTGTGGAAAACAGGCTGTCAATATCAGATACACGCGGAAGCAACAGAATATAATATTATTAAACAACTGTTTACTTAGTTACAGACAGCCTACTACGTTTCATAATCTTATAAGTAAATACGATAACATTAGGTTTGACCTAGCATCCTAACAGAATGCTAATAACTGGGCCCGATGATTCTTGACAGCATTATGGATCACTATCTTCTTATTACTCGAGGGTTCACTCGGTCATGATGAGTTCCTACTGATTACCTGCAAAATTTGTAAACCACTGATATCAACAACTATGAAGTTGTTGGTGAGCCGTACCCTGACCTGTTAAACATATTTTTCACAGTGCTACTGGTCCGATCATTGTTCTACATGAAATGACTAGAATACAACCAGTAAGATATATATAGATTACGGGGTACAACACATGCACCAAACGATTCTAGCATACTAGTTACGTAGTATTTTTCACATTTCATGCAATAGTATTTTGGCAACCAGTAAAATATACAATTGTTGCGCCACAATATTTAATTTGTGACCCCATAGTTGTTACATAACAAGGTAGGGTTGAATACGGAACTCACTTGGTTTGATTGGCAACTTTGACGGTGAGAATTTACTTGTTGGTTTGACTTTCGATAGTCAACCTAAACCAATAATAATAACAAAATTACTTGTTATATTAGTATCTTGTTTTAACTGAAAATTCGGTTTATTTATGAATTATGAATCTGATAGCGAATAATGGTTTCTGGAAAGTACGGGGACTAATGGTGACATTTTGGAAACTATCGAATATGTTAGTTAGGGGTTGTTAAAAGTTTGAGGGACCTCTTTTGTCAATTGTTAATTCTTGTGTAGAGTTAGTTAGTTAGTCGTTGATATAGGGAGCTTGTAACGAACGATGAACTCATTCTGTTAGAAATCAATAACATTGCTCTTTCCCCTATTATCTCTTTGATTCGATCGACTAAATTCCGAGATCAATTCTTACTTCTTGATCTCCGATCGTCGGTGCAGCTCGCCCATCTCTCCGATCACGAGCTGAAATCCCTAATTCCTATCATTGGTATCAGAGCAAGGCTTTCCTTGGCTCTCGATTTCTATCATCAATTCAAGCAGAACGACGATCATGACGCGAAGAGCGATTGTGGATGGCGAAAGTTCGCGAACTGATTCAGATGAAGCGATCAACGATCGTTTGACGGCTCACGAGAAAACTCTGGAAACAATTCAGAATTTCATGAATACGATCACCTTTCAAATGTCTCAAATGGCAGCAAACAACAACAATCGCAATAACAGAAATGAAGGAGACTACAATTTCGCTACCAGAATGACCAAAATTGATTTTCCGAAATTTGGAGGTGATGATTTAGATGACTGGTTGTTCAAGGTTCAACAATTCTTTATGCTTGATAAAGTGACCGATGAGAACAAGGTTCGACTGGCTTCTATTCATTTTGAAAAGAAAGCATTACAATGGTTTCAATCTTTCATGAAGCAAAAAGGTGAAGGATCGGTTACTTGGGTGGAATTGTTAGCAGCTTTAAAATCAAGGTTCGGCAAAATTTATGAAGATCCTATGACAGATTTGAAGAATTTGAAGCAGGTAGGATCTGTACAAGATTATCATGATGCTTTTGATGCTATTCTAAGCAAGTTATCTCTACCAGTGGAATATGCCCTAAGTTGTTTCTTAGCTGGCTTAGAGGAGAATATTCAATTGCAAGTAAGAATGTTTCAACCAACAACTATTCAAGAAGCTTGTTCTCTAGCTAAACTGCAAGAGGCAGCCCTACAAAGAACCAAGAACAGGTATAAGAATCCACTCTTACCCAATCCTGTTCCTGTTAACAGTAAACCTATAGCTCCATATATTCCACCTGTTAATAAGGAAGTGAAAAAGTATAGCAGTTTTAAGAAAACTTTGACTCAGCAAGAACTAGATGAAAAAAGATCTAAAGGGTTATGTTATGTTTGTGATGAAAAATACTCTAGAGATCATGTGTGTAAGGGTAAGAAACCACAGTTATATCATATAGAGGTGGAATACTTGGATGATGAAGAGGATGATTTGAATAAAAATGTAGAAGAAACTGTTGAATGTGCACAGATTTCAGTCAATGCTATGGAAGGAAATGACATTTATCAGTCTATGAGGGTGACAGGTCACTGTGGGAGATCTGACATTCAGATCCTAATGGATACTGGAAGTTCACATAACTTCTTAGATATTAACTTGGCCAAACAACTAGGTTGCAGTCTGGTACCTAAACCAGCTATGCTAGTTAGAGTTGCTAATGGTAATACTGTGATTTGTGATAAAATGGTTGAAAAATTTACTTGGAAAATGCAAACATTTACATTCTTTGCTGATGTATATGTTATGCCACTTGGGGGATGTGACATGGTGTTGGGTGTGCAATGGTTTACTACTTTGGGGTCTATTAAGCTGAATTATAATGATAGAACCATAGAGTTTAGTCACAGGGGTAAAAAGGTCATTTTGAGGGGACAACAAGCGAAGCCTGTGGCTTTAGTAGGGAAGAATGGTTTGAAGAAAGTCCAGCAACAAAGGGGTGAAATATGTTTGATACAAGTATTAGCTATTGAAGGGGTTCCTACTTCTAATGCAGTCCTACTTACAAACCAAGATAAGGACACGGGTCAGAAACAAGAATTACAAGCGGTCTTGAGTCAGTTCCAAGATGTGTTTACTGATTTAGCATCTTTACCACCTATCAGAAACTACTTTGACCACAGAATTCCACTGAGACAAGGAACTGATGGGATTAACTTGAAGCCATATAGATACCCAAGTATGCAAAAAGATGTAATTGAGAAAATGACTCAGGAATTGTTAGATCAGGGTGTGATTAGGCCCAGTAATAGTGCTTTTGCATCGCCTGTTGTTTTGGTGAAGAAAAAAGATGGCAGTTGGCGTATGTGTATTGATTACAGGAAGCTTAATCAGGCCACTATCCCAGACAGATTTCCAATACCTTTGGTTGAGGAATTATTGGATGAGTTGGGAGGCACACTTTACTTTACCAAACTAGATCTAAAATCTGGTTACCACCAAATAAGAATGGATTCCCAAGACATTCACAAAACTGCTTTCAAAACACATTGTGGCCACTATGAGTTCTTGGTGATGCCATTTGGCTTAACCAATGCTCCATCCACCTTTCAGGGATTAATGAATCATATTTTCAAAGAGCAACTAAGGAAATTTGTTTTAGTTTTCTTTGATGATATACTCATATATAGCCCTTCTTGGTCACTTCATTTGCATCATCTGGAGATAGTCTTTCAACTGTTAAGAGAGCATAAATTGGTTGTTAAGAAGAGCAAGTGTGACTTTGCTGCACATCAGTTAGAATATTTGGGGCATATCATTAGTGTCTCAGGGGTATCTACTGATCCAAAAAAGGTCCAGGTTATTCAAAGCTGGCCTGTACCCACTAATGTCAAAGAGTTGAGAGGATTCTTGGGCCTAACAGGATATTACAGGAGATTTGTAAAAAATTATGGTTCTATTGCTAGACCATTGACTGAGCTTACAAAAAAAGATGCTTTTAAATGGTCCCCTGCTGCTGATACAGCTTTTAGAGCCTTAAAAGATGCTATGGTCAGTCCTCCTGTTTTGGCATTACCCAATTTTCAAGAAACTTTTGAATTGGAAACTGATGCATCAGGCTTTGGTATAGGGGCAGTATTGATGCAAAAGGGTCATCCTATTGCATTTATTAGTAAGGCTCTTTCTCCAAAAAATTTGCAGCTTTCCACCTATGAGAGAGAGATGCTAGCTATTATTCATGCTGTTCAGAAATGGCAACATTATCTCATTAATAATCACTTTATTATCCGCACAGATCAACAGAGTTTGAAATACATGATGGATAGTAAGATTTCTACCCCATTTCAACAAAAGTGGGTAGCCAAACTGATGGGTTTTCATTTTGAGATTGCTTATAAGCAGGGTAGTTCCAACAAGGTAGCTGATGCTTTATCTAGAGTCAGTCATGGTGAACTTCTGCAAACTATGAGTTCTTCTATTCATACTGATCTCTGGGGAGCAATTAAACAAGCTTGGCAGGATGATCCAGCATTAGCCAGTATAATCCAAGATTTAAAGTCTGACCCCACTTCTCATTCTCAATATGAGTGGTTCAATGAGGAATTAAGAAGGAGGGGTAAATTAGTCATTGGTAATTCTGCTTCTTTAAAGGCAGACATTTTCAAATGGCTACATGATTCATCTGTGGGAGGTCATGCAGGCTCTTTAGTTACTGCCAATAGAATTGCTTCTATGTTTTATTGGCCTAAACTTAGAAAGGATGTTACTAGTTATGTCCGCAATTGTTTGGTTTGTCAACAGTGTAAAAATGAGACAGCTGCTGCTCCTGGATTACTACAACCATTACCAATTCCCAAAGGGGTATGGGAAGATATTTCTATGGACTTCATAGAAGGGTTGCCCAATTCATTACATAAAGAAGTCATCATGGTTGTAGTTGATAGGCTTAGCAAAGGTGCTCACTTTATTGCTCTAAAGCATCCCTTCTCTGCAATACAAGTGGCACAAGCCTTTTTAGATAATGTCTACAAGTTACATGGGTTCCCAAAATCCATTGTTTCTGATAGGGACAAGATTTTTGTTAGTAACTTTTGGCAGCAGCTTATGAATTTGCAGGGCATTGATCATAGGATGTCCAGCTCATTTCACCCCCAAACAGATGGCCAAACGGAGGTTTTGAACAGATGTCTTGAAAATTACCTCCGATGTATGTGTTTTGATAGGCCATCTGATTGGGCTAAATGGCTCCCTTTAGCAGAATTCTGCTACAACACTTCTTATCATTCAGCTATTAAATGTACTCCCTTTGAGGTGATTTATGGCCAGAAACCTCCTTTACATATCCCATATATTCCTGGGGAGAGTGCTAATGATTCTGTGGATAGAAGTTTGATGGTTCGGGAGGAAGTTGTGAAAGTGTTACAGGCCAATCTGCGATATGCTCAGCATAAGATGAAACAGCAAGCGGATAAGCACCGGTCTGATCGTGAATTTCAAGTGGGAGACTGGGTATACCTCAAGTTGATACCCTATCGCCAACAATCTGTAGCTCCCAGGCCTAATCAGAAGCTTTCAGCTAAGTTTTATGGCCCTTTTCCTATTGTGGGTCGCGTGGGTAAGGTGGCGTACACTCTCAAGTTACCTGCTACCTCTTTGATACATCCTACTGTTCACATTTCTATGCTGAAACGTTATTGGGGTCCTGTACCACCTCCTGCCTCCACTACTGGGGGTGGCGCCCCCGCTTCTACTAGGCGACCAGAGAGTGTAATTGATAAGAAGGTCACTAAGCGCAATAATCAAGTAGTAGTTCATTGGTTGGTCAAATGGACTGATTCTGCACCAGAGGACGCCACGTGGGAGGAAGCTGCCTTAATCATGTCTTGGTATCCTACTTTCGAGCCTTGGGGACAAGCCTCTTTTTAAGGGGGAGGATTTGATAGCGAATAATGGTTTCTGGAAAGTACGGGGACTAATGGTGACATTTTGGAAACTATCGAATATGTTAGTTAGGGGTTGTTAAAAGTTTGAGGGACCTCTTTTGTCAATTGTTAATTCTTGTGTAGAGTTAGTTAGTTAGTCGTTGATATAGGGAGCTTGTAACGAACGATGAACTCATTCTGTTAGAAATCAATAACATTGCTCTTTCCCCTATTATCTCTTTGATTCGATCGACTAAATTCCGAGATCAATTCTTACTTCTTGATCTCCGATCGTCGGTGCAGCTCGCCCATCTCTCCGATCACGAGCTGAAATCCCTAATTCCTATCAGAATCCAATGCTTACTATGGTATTTTTATTAGATGTATATATTCAGTTGTGGTCTTGATAGCAAGTTGTCCTAACTTTAAATATTATTAAGCTTAAATAGTCTATATTGATACTGTTGCATAATGCAACAGTAAGCATTTTAACATTCGCGATACGCGACTAATGTTTAATTACTTTCCAGAAATAACTGAGTCATGACCCGCTTTACATTTATTTAACTCAAAATCTTTTTGTTTCTAAGTATTGTTGCATGATGCAACATTAAGCATCTATGATATTTAAACTTTGAAATCTCAAGTAAATGTAGTTTAATCTTTGTAAAACTGTTGTATGCTGCGTTATTAAGTGTTTATAACCATTTAGTTTTTGGAACCTCAAGTAAATGTCGTTTAATTTACATTTTTATAAAATTGTTGCATAATGTTGCATAATGCAACATTAAATATATGCGGGTCAGACCTTGTTTTGTTTGAAACCGAACCTGGGTCATCTCATTTACATCACATTCTTATAATCATTGTCCTAAATCTTCAAGTTTCCTAAGTTAAGGATTTCATAATAAAACTAGTACTAAAACCTTATTAAGTATAATTCTTTTTAGTCTAATCTTCAATGTTACTTAACATGCAATATAGTCATGAAATCTGATGAGTTTTAGCATGGTTTTAAGGCTGGTAATCTACTCATGGAACAATTCAGAATTGGGTTTCTTATTCTATAAAACTGTCATGCATAACTGGGTTGTACCTGATGCAGAAAAACTTGTACACTCTGCCTTCTTCTTCCCTGCGCAAGCTGATGAACCACAACAGCCCAGCCCCTCTTTTTATCTTCAAAAATCCCAGCCCTGCAACTCTCTTTTAACACGAAATCAAGGGACTAACAGCCTCTCATCTTTCTCACAGCTTTATGCCTTCATAATCCCAACATTCTTTAAAGAATTAGGGCTAAAAACAATCAAATTTTCTGCACCAAGAATACTAATTGATTGCTTACCTTTAATGATGATTTTCTAGGGCTTAATTTCTCCTCTTAACAGCTGCAGATTCGTCTCCCAAACTCCCCCTGTTTTCGATTTTTTTGCTTCAATAGTTAGTTCCTTCATAACCCAACTATGAACCCTAGATTATATAGTGTTTGAAGAAAGGAAACTTACAAGATTTGGGTGCTTAACTCCTTGCTGAAATCCTGTAGAACTGCTCGAATTTTAGAGAGAGATAAGCAGGGTGCTTTGATCGAAATTTTTGAGAGTAATGGGAGCCCCTGGCTTCTGCGCTGCATGTATAGGGAAGAGAGGAGGAGAAACAGCCAAATCTCCTTGTTTATGTCGCTGGCAACAGACAAAACCCAAAGAAATTCGCAGGTGGGCTCAAGGGTTTAATGGGCTGCGAATTTTTTTTTTAATCTCTTGGGCCTTTACTGGATTTTTAAGGCTGGCCCAATCCTTTATTTAATTTATAGCAGAATTCCAGCCCCCCTTGCTTGTTAGTTGTTGTCGCTTTCGAATCCCGGTTCGAGACTTTTATTTATTTATGTGAATTCCGAGTTCGAGTGTTACACTAGGGAGGAAAAATTAGAGATTCCTCCTATGTTATCCATTTCAAACCATAAAATTCATGTTGATGCTAATAAGTATATATCTTTTTAGAAGAAAACAGGACTTGTTATCTGAATTATTTCTCTGGGACGCAGTGGGTATTTTATTTAGTCATCATGGAAAATCAAATGTTAAAATGTGTCTTATATAATCAATTGTCTTGTAACCTAGACTGGGTGCTTTGTAAATAGTTTTTTGATTATTGCGGGTGGAAGGAGAAAATCATTGTACGAGCCAGATGCGGTTACTAATTGATCAGATAAGCATGCAGAAGGAAAAGGTCATAATTCTATATATATACATGCATCTTCCCTATCCAAGAAACTCAAGTAACCAACAGAATAGATCATAATTCTTCTACTCCGCAAAATCAACAAAACCCATGGCTGCTTCAACAATGGCTCTCTCCTCATCATTTGCCGCACGCCGTGAAACCCGTTCCATTTACATCCTCAGTAGTTTCTGGCAACGGAAGGGTTTCCATGAGGAAACCCGCCACAAAAGCGGCACCACCTAGCAGCCCCTGGTACGGTCAAGAGAGGGTCAAGTACCTAGGTCCGTTCTCTGGTGAGTCTCCGTCATATCTCACCGGTGAGTTCCCTGGTGATTATGGTTGGGACACAGCTGGTCTATCCGCAGACCCTGAAACCTTTGCTAAGAACCGTGAGCTTGAAGTCATCCACTGCAGATGGGCTATGCTTGGAGCGCTTGGATGCGTCTTCCCTGAGCTCTTAGCCCGCAATGGTTTCAAGTTTGGTGAAGCGGTTTGGTTCAAAGCTGGAGCACAAATCTTTAGTGAGGGAGGACTTGACTACTTGGGTAACCCAAGTTTGGTCCATGCACAGAGCATATTAGCTATCGGGCTACACAAGTAATCTTGATGGGTGCGGTTGAGGGCTACAGAGTTGCTGGCGGGCCACTTGGTGAGGTGGTTGACCCACTTTACCCCAGTGGAAGCTTTGACCCATTGGGACTTGCTGATGACCCTGAAGCTTTTGCTGAGTTGAAGGTCAAAGAGATAAAGAATGAAAGACTGACTATGTTTTACATGTTCGGGTTCTTTGTACAGGCCATTGTGACTGGAAAGGGTCCACCTGAGAACCTTGCTGATCACCTTGCAGACCCGGTGAGCAATAATGCTTGGGCCTATGCTACTAACTTTGTACCCGAAAAGTAAACTTGTAATTATTGGAGATTATTGTGAAACAGTTGTTATTGCTTTCTTTTTGTCATTTTCAGGAGTTCTATATTGTGTTATCAGTTAACTACTTGCAAACATCTCTATTGCGTCAGTTTAGTCTCATTATACGAAAGCATAAAAATATGTGAGATTTCAATATCAAGAACAGAGATTATTCATGGAAGCAACACCTTATTACTGATATAGTTCAGTGTAAACCAACTTACAGGAAAATGTATACATTATATGAAGACGTAATAATTTACTCACTCGTCACTTTTCTCAATCGTGTAAATTTCCGTTTGCTCTTTCCACGAGTCATTTTCCAGATGTTTTTCATAGAAGAATACTTCACCATTTACTTTTACAGCCAATGCAGATGTGCTTCGTGTACCATAACGTCTCTGCATAAATCCCAAATTCAGGACCAAAGATCATAGAGGTCATCAATGAATAGCTAAAGGTCATGTTTTTACCTCTGTAGATACTATGTTAACAAATACAGAACTCAACTGGTATTCAAACTCTGGAGCGTATATACGAGGAAGCATGCTGATGTCATCTTTTACAGTGTTTCCCATTAGCTTATCAACCATATCCTTAATGGGAATTTCACCTACACCGTATTCATCCAGAAGATCTTTAAAACCATGCTCCAATCTTTGAGCCTGAGTAGATAATACATAAGCACATTTACAAACAAAGGGCAAGAAAACATTAGAACGGGTAGCATGAGGTGCTCCAAGGTGATAGGTATCCAGAGGTGAAGGCACATGCATGACTTACATGGGACACACTTGTTTTGTTAAAAAGACCATTTATACTTTTTTTTTTATTCTTCGTTTTATTAATTTTTCAAACCTGAATAACTAAATTTATTCTTTTTATCTTTAAACATAGTTGGCACCTAGCATGACCAGCAACAAATAATAATTAAACTAATATAAAAAAAATTCTCTTTTCATTAAGAAAATATAGCTTTTGCTTGATAAACAATCTAACGAAAATCTTTTATAACTGATAATGATGTTTAAGTACCTTTAAAACCTTATAATTTAATATTAAAATTCTTGACTTAAAAAAGGAGAAATAATAAGACATCATCCATCATTTATACTTTTGCTTCTCTTTCTTCATAGTTCTTTCCTTACTCACATGGTTGCCTATGCCATTTTTCGTTTGAAGCCCCCGTTTCCTCCATGGGTCTTCATAAAATCAACCGAAAACCCTCTTTATTTTGTGACTCAGTCAGTTAACCATAATCAGACCCTAAGAACAATAGCCTCAGAAACCATAGCTTCTTGACAAGAAAATCAAAAACCACTTTCACAGCCTACAAACTTCCAGAAAGTTGATACATCCTCGAAGAATTCTATAATTCAGATTATTCATGTATACCATTCCCCTAGCCTTGCCTGATGCAACCAGACCCTCATCTTGAATCTTGATGCACCTCAGGTGTGCTTTTTAAAATACAGATTAGAAAAATGTACGTTTTATTTTACAAATAGCAGATAAATTAACTAAGAAGGGAGTTAATATGGTCACCTTAGGCCAAGGAGTGTCGAGACTTGCATTTGATAGCACATGGACACCAGGTGGGACTGTAACCATGTAGCAGCTACCTTCTTTCAGTCTATTGGTTACATAAACCATATTCATGGAAAAAACATCAGCTATTATCAAATTAAACCCGTTGTATTGATCGGCTTCATTCACAATTTCTTCTCCAAATTCCATGGGGTTTTTGTTGCTCTAGCCATCAGAATTACCAAATTCAAACCGATATCAAAATGAAGAACATTATAACAACAAATGAAACAACCCTACTCAAATTGCACAACTGCTGCTGATTTAACTTCCTTTAAGGCATTAATTAATTGCTTTATGTGATAAAGAAAGATTCTAATCGGACTAATAATCTTTTAACAAACAGGTGGCGTGCAAAATACTTAAAACAAACCTAACCTGCAAAAAACGAACTGGGAGATCGCCCCTACTCTTTGCAGCAGCTGATGATTGCTTAACTACTTCGCGAACATTGGTAACAAAAGCCACTCTTCCTTCTCTACTAGATGCTAACCACGTGCCTCCGGCTGTCACATCTCTGCCACCCAAGATCTTCCCCCCTTCCCACCACTTTAACGGCTCCGTTGGCCTGAAGAATTTCCAGATCATCATCATCATATTGAATTAAACAGACAGAGAGAGTGAAAGAAAGACTGACTCACCGGTCATGATATTCATCACGATTGAGCAAAAGAAGAAACGGGTAGAGTGGATGAGCTTGCCATAGGAAAACTGATATACACATTCTATTAATTTCTCCTCCCTCCCAAGACACTACATACATACAACATATACTAACTACTAGGAGACTAGTAGTATATGTAATCTACCGTCGTTACTTTTATTTATGTATGAAATGAAACTAGGGATCTGGTTTTGTCGAAGGTGAACCGCCCTCTGGGTCTAGGGGGTTAGCTACTTAGCTTGCTTGATTGATTTTGAAGGAGAAAATAGGAATCTGAATAGAAAAAGAAAAACATGGGACTTTTTTCTTTATGGAAAATCATAATAACGAGGAATCAACCGCGCGTTGCAGCGGTTTCTAGGCTGTACCGAGAATACCTTGAATCGGCACACCCGAACTGCCTTAGTCTCCGGTCGATCCGGTCCACGTGTCTGAAAAAACAAAAATTTAGTTACATTTTGAACTTTTTATAAGATCTAAAAGCAATTTTTATTACAGACTTACAGTAATACTTCTGTTGTTTCTCGTCTGATTTTAGTGCCTATATATATGAACCTTTTGGTTATTGTAGTAATAAGAATTGCATGTGTAATTAATTAAAAAAATTATGATTTTGTGTATTATAAGTCATTACCTAGGTAAAAGAGGGAAAAAAATTCAAATCGCAAATAACCTGACTTCAACAGAGCAAACGACACTTAAGACTAACAATTATAATGAAAATTAAGGAATTTCAGATCAGCATATATCAATGAAGAACCTAACATAAACATGAACAAAATTTATCATTTAAAAAAAACAGCAAAACTGATGTTTAAGAAATAGAATATCAATCTTAAGTTGTGAAACCTACAACCGTCCATAGAGGCCTAAAAATTCATACGAACCTAAACATACCATAGGTGAGCTAAATCGAAACTATATATATCCAGACTCCACTGTAATATTTGTAAAGAACATGCGCTCAAAAATATCAGCTACCTTTGTAAAGGAGCGAAGACCTGATTGTTGAACCGCCTTGAGGAAAGAACGGAATTTTTGTAATCGATGTGCAGAAAAGAGCGAAGGCAACGATTAGAGGAAGAAAAATCGATGAGAAGGAAAGTGTAACGTAGCTTAGATGGAAAGAAAAAAAATCATGCGAAACCTTACAGTATAATGAAACGTAAGATCAATCACCTCGCAATAAATCAAACTATCAATGCACATCCTAAACTAAAAGCAAGTGGAACCTTCGTTTTTTCTAACAAACTGACCCTATATATATGTGGCAGTTAAACAAAAGTGGGCTGCTCTGGTACGAAGAGGTAATCTCATTCTAAACCTAACATTTGGCGCTCCTGTAGAAAAACATGTAACAAAAGACCTCGATGTAAAAAAAAAAAAAGGTTTCCTTACAAATAAGACGAAAGAGAAATTTAGTAACAACCAATTTAAGAATGAAATCCACAGGTTAGAGGTCCGATTAATATGTTTAAAGTATCCATCTATCACGCCTCATCTGAAATCCTACATGAGATTAAACCTACATAGATCATGTCACTAAAGGTAATGGTTGAAAGCTTACAATTGAGTTTTCCTATGAAACTGAACTTTTACTGTTCCTATCAAAGTGAACAACTACTTAAGGTTATAAATTGACACCCTTGATCAATCCCATATCAAGAGATATTGGAACATAAGGAATCTCCCACCTCAAATACTACAAATACATTTTGGAAACAGTTTAACCCCATAAACAAATTAATAAACTCCTCCTGGGCAAAATTGATTGGTATAAGGGAGCAGAGAAAATACCTTTGTAAGGGAAGCGATGAACCTGAGAAACTGAAGAAGAAGAAGAGGGTATAAGAAAGCCCTAAATATTAACAATTAATTTAAAATATTCAGTCTATATTGCTTACAGATGAATATAAACCTAGTAATTGAACAGAAGAAGACTCGCAAATCAAACGACCTAATTACCTTAATATGAATTGTAAGTTGTAACGAAGGAGAAAGCTTCGGTGAAGAAATTGAATGACGGTGTCGAACTGAATATGATAAAAAGTATGCGGAGGCACAATTGAGGAGGTAACCTGTATAAGCAGCAAGCCAGCAGGACTGATACTAAAGACATAAGTAGTTTTATCGCTTTGCAAAAGTCATTGTTTTGGATTTTATGAAGCTGTGAATTGTGTCATTCTTGTAGACTTTGTGAAGAACTATTAGAAGTATAATTTGGTGACATTTGTTTTGTTTCTAGGTGCTAATTTAAACGTTAGTTTGGGTGAACTTGTTTAGTATCTGGTGATAATTTGAGTGAGAATTTTACTCATTAGATGCTCCTTTGGGTCGGACATATATAGTCATTAGATGTTAATTGTTTAGTTATAAGAGGCTAAATAGGTACTAGGTGCTAACGTATCAAATCAGAAGTTGTCCGATCCTAGATGAAGTAGGTATGTCTGTAACATGAACTCTAAAGGGCCCCATATTCTAAGTTCGCTTTAGTCCCTCAAAACGAGTAAGCCGCCCCTGAGGACCTCTTTCCAATGCTAGAAATAACACACATTCCTCAGTTGAGTTACTGATTCTCACATCGAAGGGTCGTTAAAGGGACCATTCTCTCCATGTACTGCTCTAACGGTTTGTTTAGTGTGCAGATTCTCAAGTAATCCTCTCATTTTAATGATCAAAGAATCTACTCCGACAACAATGATCCGGAGAGCTATTAGATTTCCGATGTGCTTGGTTGGCCCAATCGTTCTTGAGTTCTTCAGGAGATGATCGGATAGTTAGTAACCCGTTAATGATTTTAAATTTACCGTTAAAAAGAAAGAAAAGAACAAAAAGTTAGAGAATGGAGTATGATTGGGCCGAAGCCTTTATTTAGAGAACTTAACCTAGTAAATGGTGTAGACTAGTCCACAAGGGGTTTAAAGTGTAATTTTACATGTTGAGATGGCTACCGACCTTGGCAAACAGCCGATAATAATAACCTCCCCCTTTTTCGTTCTCATTTCATAAACCCTCACCTCACCTCACCTCACCTCTCCTCTCAAATCAAATTAGGGTTTTACACTTCCTCCTCCTTCCTCCCGCAATGAACAGTCTCCTCCTCTTCAGAGTTTCTTCTAAGAGACTCACCAATCTTGCCTCTCTTACCGCCTGCAACTCCCTCAAGCATCATCTACTTCCGTCTTCCACACCACCGAACCACCATGAATCTCGTAATCAGTCTCAACCATCCAATCCGGCTGTTAACTTTTTGAGGAGTTTTCACGTCTCTCCATGGATGAATATCAGGCCTTCCGATGTGTCAACGCAGGCTGCGGGATACGCCGTTGCCGCCGATCCCTCCTACGACGACAAGGATTCGTCGTCTTCTTCGGATGGTCTTGAGATCTCTAAGCTCGGGATTTCACAGGAGATCGTCACCGCTCTGGCCAAAAAGGGTATAACAAAGCTCTTTCCCATTCAGGTAACTCAACTCCTGTTCTACTGCATCCTTGTATTTTAATTTTTTAAATAAGATTGTTCACTTGTTATGTTTCTGGTTGGGGTTTAAGGAATAGAGCTTCACGTTGATGTGATGCTTCAATTGAGCAATTAGGGCATTCGAAATGAGACCAGCTATCGAACAAATCTGACTACTAGCTTAGTTCAGTGTTTAAAAGTTAACAATTTAAATTATTGTGTATTTTTGGTACTTATAAATAACAATGGTACTTTTTTTTTAAAAAAAGTGAACGTCTTGCAGCCCATTCATTACACATCAGACATTGCGTTTTAGGATCAAAATGCGTATTTTTTAAAAACCGCTTCTTAGATTGACCAAGCATTTAGTGATAAGAAGGTTGAATTTGGAGAATGTATTATTTATGATTTTTTGATGTTGTTTTTGCTCAGAGAGCTGTACTAGAACCAGCAACACAGGGGCGTGACATGATTGGCCGTGCTAGAACAGGAACAGGGAAGACTCTTGCTTTTGGCATCCCTATCATGGATAAGATAATTCAATACAACGAGAAGCATGGGTAAATAAAATACTGGTTTTATTGTATTTTGAATCTTTTTTAAAATCAGTTATCAAAATTACTTACATCTTTTGTCAAAATGTAACAGAAGAGGGAGGAATCCATTAGCCATTGTTATGGCTCCTACTAGAGAGCTTGCCCGCCAAGTTGAAAAGGAATTTTATGAGTCAGCACCCAATTTGGATACTCTATGTGTGTATGGTGGTTCACCCATTCAGCGCCAGATGAGTACTCTTGATCGTGGTGTTGATGTGATTGTTGGCACCCCTGGACGTGTTATTGATCTGCTCAAAAGAGGTGCTTTGAATCTATCAGAAGTTAGATTTGCAGTTCTTGATGAAGCAGATCAGATGCTGAATGTTGGTTTTGCTGAAGATGTTGAAACGATTTTAGAGTATTTGCCAAAACAGCGCCAAACCATGATGTTTTCAGCAACCATGCCTAGTTGGATTGTGAAACTTACCCATAAGTACTTAAAGACACCTCTAACTATTGATCTTGTGAGTTGGTTTTTTACAGGTCTCTTATATAATGATAGTTGACTTTATTATCTACAGCCATTTAATGCAATATCTTGATTCTAGGTCGGTGATTCAGACCAAAAGTTGGCTGATGGAATTACACTGTATTCTATTTCATCAGAAATGCGTGAGAGACCGTCAGTTATCGGACCACTAATAACAGTATGTACTAAATTTGTTACCTGATTGAAATTGTTATTTCTTTTTAAGTTGTTGGTATTCACATAATATTTGTTTTCTTTCAGGAGCATGCACATGGTGGGAAATCTATTGTTTTCACCCAAACAAAACGTGATGCTGATCGGTTGGCATACGCCTTGCAGAAGAGCTTTAGTTGTGAAGCTTTGCATGGTGATATTTCACAACATCAAAGGGAGAGAACCCTTGCAGGCTTTAGAGAGGGCCGGATTAATGTTTTAGTAGCCACTGATGTTGCTGCTCGTGGCCTTGATGTTCCCAATGTTGATCTGGTGAATATTTCTGACTCTCTTGTTATTTGCAACTTGTACATGGAAAATGTATTATTACAGAGAACTGTTATCAGTTTTGCACTTTTGCTTAATCTGAGTTATGACTCACTTGTTGGAAACTTGGTTTTAATGGTGGTCAGGTAATACATTACGAGCTACCTAACTCATCTGAGATATTTGTTCATCGTTCTGGGCGTACTGGCCGTGCTGGCAAGAAAGGAAGTGCAATATTAATGCATTCTTCTCAGCAGTGGAGAGATGTCAAAGCGTACGAGCGCGAAGTAGGATGCAAATTTAAGGAGGTAATGTCAGTACAATTTATAATATTAATCTGGTGGATAACTGATGGTGCAGTTAGTTTGCTGATCGAATTATCTAAAGTACTGGGCTTCTTTCTTGGTGCTGACTAATTTCTTTTTTTGATTTATTAAAGCTTCCTCAAATTGCCGTGGATGCTGCTTCCAGAATTGAACTGGGTGGTGGGTTTAGTTCTGGAGGTAGATTTGGTGATTCAGGATTTGGTGGTCGAACAGGTGGTTTTGGTAGACCTAGTGGTGGTGGTGGTGGTGGTTTTGGTAGACCTAGTTATGGGGGATCAGGCGGTGGTTTTGGTCGACCTAGTGGTGGTGGGGGGTTTGGAGGTTCTAGCTCCGGGCGTTCTAGTGGCTTTGGTGAAGATTCAAGCAGCTCTAGCCGTAGGGGTGGATTTGGTGATTTTGGCTCAGACCGTTCAAGTGGTTTTGGTGGAGGCCGAACAGGTGGTGGGTTTGGCAGTCGGCGTTGAGGTTCAAGGTCGGTGTGGTGGGCTTGGAGATGACACTGGTTTTTAATCTATTTGTAGGGGAGGGGAGTAGTAGAAGGGAGAGTTTGGTTTGTGTTCTCATCTGATCCTGATAAATAATAGAGAGGTGTTTTTGGTAATATTGAAGCATATGTGATCTATATCTAGTAAAACTTGGTGGATCAAACATTTTAGTCAACAATATTTACTTAAATCTAATTATTCTTATGAGTAGTTTTGTGTTATAACGGTAAAGGGGCGTCATCACTTGATTGTGCGGTTGTTTACTATTCATACGTCATCCATCTCTTGTGAAGTACACTTCATATTACATCATTTCTTCACCACAATTCACTCCATATTACCATTTCTTTACTATCATCCCGATATGAATCGAATGCTAATTCTACCACCGAACTCTTTGACATCCTCGGAACCCTCGAATGACGATGTTGAAAATATCAAATTTCTTTCTATAGTTGTAACGGTCGCAGACGAACAAGATGGTGGTTCTCAAACAAAAAGGAGATATGTTCTACGGGATCGCATAGAAGCTAAAGAGCGACTTATGAGACATTACTTTTACCCGGATGACGTGTACAATGACGAAGTGTTCAACGAAAGGTTCCGAATGTCGAAAAGATTGCTTTTAAAGATTGTTGCTGGCGTAACATAACATAACGATTACTTTTAAGAGGGGATGGACGCATGAGGGAGGGAAGGCTTTTCGGATATACACCATGCACATCTGTCATTTGTCAACTTGCATACAGTAACGTTCCTGACTAATATGATGAATATTTAGCTATGGCTGAGAGAACCTCAAGTGAAACGCTAAATCATTTTGTCACCTCTATTTTTTACTTGTATAAGGATGAATTCTTATGTGCCCCTACTAGCCACGACATTGGAATTTTAGTAACGCGATGCATGGGATCGCACCGAGATGTCCATTTCATGTTAATGGTCGGGAGTACAAGTGGGGCTACTAACCTGCGCATGGTATCTATATAATCATCTGGTCGACATATATGATAAGAAATTCAACAGGGTTCAAACAGGGGCAAGAAAAGACGTCGAACGTTTGTTTGGTGTTTTGAAGTCTAAATGGGGAATACTTAACCGATCGAGGGGCCGAGCGTGAAATAAGGTTAGAAGAGTTATGTATGCATGTTTGATATTAAACAACATAATTTTATAAGACGAAGGGAACGCAATATCACCCATACACATTCGAGACCCTCCGGTTAATCTGGTGGTGATGACTATATTATTGTGGGGTTGTGAGATCCAGAAACACATTTCCGACTTCGACATGATAGACGAGATCATTGAGGTTATATTACAGAGAAAGAATTAGACACGTAATCAAATTATTATTTAAGTTTAAATAAATATAATTTTCTAGTGTAATTTTAATTTTATTTAAGTTTAATATTTAATAAAGAAAAAGAAATATGTTTTAGAGAAACAACGCTTGGAGAGATGTGATACTTGTGTAGCTGTAAACCCTTCAGTTAGTTGGTATTGTCATGGTTGTTTTTTTGTGCAACGGTTTACTGACAGGAAACGTCTTCTTTTGGATACAACTAAACTAAAATCATATACTCGTCACAATCTTAATCTTCTTAGAAGAGTTGTAGCATCATACAAAATGATTTTCACTTTTAAGCACGTACACAGAACAACTTCTAACCTCTCAGCACAATATCTAAACATGGGAAAAAGCCCCAAATGGAACATTACACATGTGCTGAATGTCTTGGTTTGAATCCATCATTGGAAGGAAGGAGGGGTGGGGCAATGGCTGATGAATCAAGAGTTTGATAGTCTGACTCATGGTTGATGTATGTAGATCCATGCATTCCTCAAGATCAGCATCACATGCCAACAACACCCATTCAGAATCATCATCCATGTACTCGAGTATCATATCTTCCATGCCATGTCTACTGAAACGCCTTGTGATCTCTTGCTGCAGATCTCCGAATCGCCACTCTTTCAATATTTTGAATCGGATTTTTTCATCACCATAACTAGCTTTAACTCTAAACACACCTTCATCTTGAGATATGTTTTTTGGTTTATTGCTATTAGATGCTACTGGTGACTTGGTTTCTTCATGAACCAACTTTTCTGTTGTTCCTGGTGGACGACAACTGGAACCATGGCTTCCAGAAGACGAAGAATTGGATGGTGTTGTTTGACTTTTTAAGAGGTTGACCCGGTCATTGACTTTTGGTTTAGGACTTGGTGGAGCAGGGGAGCTTAATTCTGGGAAGTTTGTATAGAATGACCCAAGTTTAAGCATGCCATCAGCTCCTTGCACTGAATCGATAACGAGTTGTAGTTTCTGTAATGAATGGCTTACTTTCTTGATCTTTCTAGACGGCCATCTCATGATTCCATGCTGTCTGCATATCCTTTTCAAAGTTGTGGGGCACACTGAGCGAAAATATCAAGGAACCATTGGTTATTTTCAAGAAATCTTGAGGAAATTTTGTAAACAAGTGGATTAAACTATAAAAGTAGTAGTGTCTAGTGTCTAACCCCCGATACTCTTGGCAGCATCTTTAAGACTTCCGCGGAAATACTGCTGGAGAACTTGCAAACTAATGTTTCTCTCAGTTTTGGCCCGACTCTTTTCAGTTGACCGTTTGGCGCCCGATGATTGACCCTTTGACTTGGATCCCCATCCAAGATAAGTTTGCTTTTCAGGATCGGAGAATGTGAATCCATGATAGAATTGGTTTATCACCTCAAATTCTTCTTCTGGTTCTTCCTTCTGACACCCCATGGACAAAATTACCTTTTCACCCCTGCGTTGGGCTTCCAGCATATAAGAAATCCAAGATTCATCATGGTTATTTGGCTCTTTGACTGAAAACGAAGCTTGTTCCACCAATTCTTCATCTTGTATCTCATGCAGGCTCCAAGAAAGACTTTTCATCATAGAAGCTATCAAGCTTCTCATCTGTTGTTGTTCTTCATTGCTTTTGCAGTCACGAGGTAGGAAGAACTCCAGGATGAAATCTAACGGCCCTGTGTGGGTGCTATGAAGGCGTATTGCTACAGCACCTTTGAGTCCAAACGCCACAGCTTCATGAGCTGCAGGATAATCAGCCCTACAAAAATCATTAATGTTAGTAAAGCAAGGTTGGTTTGTACCCAACGCTTTACCAGCAATACCTTCGCCTGCTACAAGCTGCAGTGCAGAGCATGCTTCAAAAAAGCCCAAAACTTGGGGATCAAAGACATATGAGGCAGATTCAATGATGGAGATGGAAGAATCAGGATGTCTTGATCTGCTTTTACATGGGCCCCATGTTTGAGCCAATGGTAACTTGAGCGTGTTACATATGGATCTCAAAGCATCTCGAATCTCTGCAAGTGTTACTTGGTATGGCTCATTGAAATCCTGATAAATAGAAACATAATAATAATTATGATACAGAAAAACAAGTTTATAATTGCAATTGATTGGTCAATGATAAGTTTCTTAATGTATGATCTCTACCTTTGGCTTTGGATGAATCAAGAACTCTGAACTCCTTAGATCAGCAGCCTGCAAGCGAAAGTCTATTCAGAACAGACTTAACTACGAATTCCCAAATCACTAATAAACATGTACATAAAATGAAACAACTTTACACCAAGACTTGATTGTGAGTCTCATTAACCTAATATGATGATGAGTAATAAAGTAAAGTTAAAAGGAGACCTCAAGAGCTTCACTGATGTTTTCGATTTGATCATGGAAGTTCACTTTATGGGAAGCTGCCACAATTTCGATAACACCCAGGCAAGTGTCGCCATCTGCTGCTTCGAATACAGGGAGATTGAGACACCCATAAAGGTTGAGGCTTTTAGCATAGATCGCACGTGGATCATCATCATCATCATCATCCCCTTGTGCAATGGACTGAAGATCTGGAACACACATGGGAAACTTCTTCAAGTAAACAGCGGCTGGTAACCCGATCACCTCGGTGGAATCATACTCAGCAGCAAATCTATAGTTCCTGGAAATCTCTCTGTAATTAGAGAGATCTAAACCGTCTGAGTTGATTACGAAAGGTTGGTCCTCAGCAGTCAGGAACCGTTCGCCTTGTCTAGTCACAGGCAGCCATAATTGAACAAGAACGTCTGCATCCATCGTGGCGCGTCTTTCTTTCAGATATTCAATAGCTTGAATCAGTCGATATTGACGATGATCATCAAAGAAGAATTCATCAAGAGATTTCATATGATGAGTTCCGTCTGGAGAAATGTTTGAATCGAAACATCTCATGTATGTGTCAGTAGAATCAAGGTAAGCGGATGAAAGATCGAAAAGATTAGAACTCTCTAACCAGCCACCATCAGGTGAACTGTTGTAACTTTCATCGGTAACAACAAATTCTAAATCGTGTTGTTCTATGGATCCAAACATGGTGGTATGATCATCCATTCGGTCTGTTGTTCAAAATATTATATAAAATCTTACAATAACTAAAGCGGTGACAAAAAAAAGTAGTGAGGGAGGGGAAAGGTATTTGTGATTCTAGCACCTGACTAAACAGAACTCAGGAACCGGATCGAAGAAGGTTTACGTATATGTAAAACAAAAATAACAATTTCCAGGAGCTCTTATCGTCTTTCTTCAAAAACCAAACGTGCCCCTGTCTCACAAACATCGTTCTTTCTTTCCGAAGAACCCCTGCATATTTTTAACCGGATCTCAGCAATTTTTTCAAGAATCAACATATATATATTCGAAACCATGGAAATGATAAAAAAACTGAAGTTCAAAGATATAGACAAACAGCACAAATTAATAGAGATAAAGTGTTCGACGTAATGCCACAAAGAAATTTGTTTATACAACTAGCTAGCTAGCTAGGGAAGTAAATTGAACATAAAGATGGAAGAAAGCAAGAGGCTTTAGCTTACCTGGGAATTGAATTGAATTGAATTAGGGAAAAACGGATGAAGATGAAATTGAGATCGGAGGAACAACTGCTGATCCTGATCTTGTTGTGATGTTTAGACTTTAGACATACACAAGTTTCCGCTTCTGGTTCATTTTTATAGAAGGGAGGGGTTGAAGAATCTTTAGGCGGGACCACAGTGGTGACGTAATAAAATAAAATAAAATAATTAGATACTATTTCTTCTGGTTTCATTATTCATTCAAACAAAAATACACCCAACCCAAGCTGACACACACACACACAAGTCACAACCATATATCCCACTTGGATTATAAAGACTACTGTTTAAACGTTAAAATGATAAAATTTAGTTGAATAATAAAAGTTTTTGTTAAAAGAAAACACATCTATATAATATATATATATATAATATAATATAATAAAAGAAGAAGATTTTTATTATATATGTATACAAGTTGTAGACCCATCCGCGCGTTGCGGCAGGCCTGTAATAACAATGTCCTTCAGTTTTATTTGATCTTGTGAACCGCATGCGCTTCGCAACAAGTTACCCATTTATCCGTCAGTTCAAGTAAAACACATTTAAAAACGATAGTTAAAAAGTTAAGGGTATAAAACGTAAAAGTCTAATAGTCTCGTGGTAAAGTATATAACTATAAAAGTATACTAAAAAACGAAAGTAGAAAAATTAAAAGGTTTCGTGACTAAAGAAGAAGACCACAAAACTTAAAACAAAAAAAAAAACTTTAAAAGTTAGAGGGTAGAAAACGTAAAAGTATGAAACATATGTGGCTAAACTATAAAAACCTAAAGTTTAGTATTTCGTTAAAGAAAAAAAACAAAATGTTAAAGTTTATGGTAGAAAATGTCAATATGTCAAACTCCGTTAAAGAAAAAAACAAAGTGTTAAAATTTAGAGTAGAAAATATAAATATGTCAAACTCTCGTGGCCAAACCATGAAAAAGAAAAAGTTTACTTTTCATCTCTCTTAATATAATAAAAGAAGAAGATTTTTATTATATATATATAATATATAATTTATATATAATTTATATATATAATGTAAGGTTCAATGGAAAACTCATCTTACATCATTGATTAGTTAGTTAATGGAAAATTAGATTTTAATAATCCAAGTTATTACCAATTGGCCAATATTAATCCCAATTTCAAAATTTGCCTAGATTAATCCCAATTATTAAGGTGTTGGATTTCATTGGACCCCCGTTAAGTTTTCCTTAACTCCGTTAGTTTTTTGCTGACGTGGCAGCCACGTTGCTTTTATTAATCAGTGCCACGTCAGCAAAAAACTAACGGAGTTAAGAAAAACTTAACGGGGGTCCAATGAAATCCAACACCTTAATAATTGGGATTAATGTAGGTCAATTTTGAAACTGAGATTAATATTGGCCAATTGGTAATAACTTGGATTATTAAAATCCAATATTCCTTAGTTAATCTATGGTTGAAAATGAATGTAGCATTTTTGGAAATAATTTAAAATCTATTTAATGCATCAAAGGCATAATAGACACACCATATTTTTATTAATAAATGCTTAAATCAATTTTCTCTCTCCTTTAATTCCAATATATTAATTTTTTAGCGGGGTTTGTTACTATCCCAAATCTTTAATACTCGAGTGAACATTCTTGAGACGGGATTTCAACTGTCCATACTGGATTTGACAATCCAGATTTGACTCACCTAAAAGCATAATGAGGAAACAATTTTTCTTTTTTTAGTCGATATAAACTGTAATTGTAAAATTATATATGTGTATATACATATAAGAAGATGATCATTGGAAAACCTCCTAAAAATTAAAAAATCAGAAAAACCGGGTATTTTAGTAAAATACATACATAATATTTTTTAGTTGTTCAACTTTGATTTGAATTTCATTATTTATCTCTCCATTTAATCTCGTTTTTACGTATAACACCAGAAAACCTAGTTATACATATGTAACTATAACGATAATTGTTACACATGTGTAACAAAAATGATATGTTACACCTGGTGTAACATGTTTAAATAAGAAACAATTTCTTGTTTAAAACTAATGTTACACTGGTGTAACTGGTTTTTCAGGTTTTCTAAATAGGTGGGTTTTTTATTGAACCCCACCCTAAACATATATTATATAAAATGAGAAGTTTGTCTTTTGTGTAAGTAGTAGGGGTGAGCTAAAATAAAATAAAAAACCGAGCCGGAACCAAAAAAAAAAACTAACAAAAGCGAACTGAAAATAATGGTACGGTTTGGTTTCATGTTCATTAAGAACGTACCGAACGACATAATTAAAAACCAAACTGAACCGAGAGACAAATGTGTAAATTAGCAAGGTATTACTTTGTATGGTTCGATGGTTTGTTTTAATACTCCTGTACATACATTAAATAGTATGGTTCGATTGTTTAGTTTTCAACATGAAAATTCGGATTAATTAACATGAAGATTAACATATTTGCAAATTAACATGAAAATATACCTGTACATACACATTTGTAATATTTATCATGATTAGTTAACATGAAAATTAGTTATGTTTTGAAAATTAGTTTTCAACATGAAATTTTGGTCCAAATAAGCTTAAGACATATTGTTGCTTTGTTCATTAAAATTTGGCCGGGGCCATTTTCGTTTTTTAATTTAATAGTCATGATGATAATTATTTTTTAATGTTATCTATTTATCTTCTAAGACTAGACATATAAAGTTTATAATTATATTAACAACATATTTAAAAAAAACTGAATTTGAATCGAAACCTAAAGAAAAACTGAAAGAACCGAACCGAGAAAACCGAAACTGATTGGTTTCTTTTAGGAACCGAATATTCGGTTTTCGGCTTGGCTAGGGCCAAAACTCGAACCAAACCGAACCATGCTCCCCCCTACTAAATAGAATGAGAAAGAATTTAAAATGGGTTAGCAAGTTCGATGGATTAGATGATATGAAGGGGTAAAATAGAAAAGTAATTTTGTTTCGACTTCTTTCATATCCCCACTCGGTTTTTGACGTCCATGACTTTATTGTACGATATTGTTTTTTATAAATATTCACATAAAATTGAGCGAATTTTTTTATTTTATTTTTTAGACAATGCTAGTAGCGATTTATCTATGTGATGATTTTTAAACCTTGGTTTTAGGCCTAGGTTAGTTTTTATTATTTTTCTAGTGTGTAGCGATTAAGTGGTGTGTTGACATTCAGATATTTTTAAGCCATATATTAGTTTTTGTTAATTTAGTTTATAGAGAAATTATTATACATATATACAATTATCAAGAGATGAATAGCGTTTGCTTATCATTGGGTTGCTTGGCTCCATTGGATGGATGTCACATGACAGCGTCAGATTATTATAACAGTGCTTCCTTTGTAGTTAAACGTATGTAAACACAACACATAGGTGGTGTATTGGTAGAGCCATGTAACATAACTTTTATGTCGTTTTGATGCTTTGAGTGTTTGTCTTCTATTTTTTTCGTTAGTATTAGGAAAGACAAGGAGTATAGTTTGCGTTTGGCTTCATGGAATATAGAAAACTTAAATGGTAAGTTGTTGGAGTTGGTAGATGTTCTTAAAAGACGTAGCCACGTAGGGTTCATATAGAGTGTGCTTTATTCGTGGATTTCAATAACCCGGGTATTCTATATAACTCTCTAATGTAAGTTTCTTTATGTCGTTTGAATTTCTAAACTTAGATCCATCTTAACAAAAAAGGAATCTGTTAGAAATAATATTACTTTCCTCCTAAAGTATTCTCAATTGTGTGTTTGTGCTGTTGTTATACAATAAGGGGATGGTGATTACCACATCTAATATTTCCTTGTTAAAAGCCTATATAACTACTTCATGAGTTATTATGATCACCCTTGCACTTATGCATTGAGTTGCATTTCAAACAAATATTATCCCAAAAAAAAGTAAAGAAGATGTTTAGTGTGTTATCTTGAAAGACTTCCACAACTAGCCCACTTAATCTAACAAACTAATTAATACAAATAGTGTGCTTTTTCTTCTTTTAGTTTGCTTCATCAATCATCATCAACAATGCTTTTATTCGTAATCATTCATATAAACTCAGCATATATATGAAAATATTATCAATATATAGACGTACATGAGCTTGTTTTATGATTACATTTTGGAAAAACAAAAATAGATTAATAAGTTGTATTATGACATAGACTAAAACAAATAATTCAAACAACAACCATAATATGGAAAATAAGACTTGTTTATTAGGTTAATTTAATAGATATAAAGTCAAAATAAAAACAATGGATCTATATGCTTGTGTAAAAGTCAAATTTTGATAGTAAAACATTAGTTTCAAAGGCACATGAATTATTGTCTATACTACTGCTACTACTTTTTTTTCCAATCGGTCACTATCTATCACAAGTGGCCACTAGAGGATTCTAAAGGTTCAAGAAGATCCAACCAATGAATATTCTTGTATTCATTTGCACCCCATTCAATTATATGCTAATACCAAATCTACCCCCTTAATTATAAGCCATAGTTTAATGAAATATGCATATTATCTGCAATTCATTGTTACTATATCTTGGACTTGTACATTATTCTTTATTAAAAACGAAATTCACTATATATATGAACCCAAATCATCATTGTAATATTTATCAATCATATTATACTAACCTTCTCCAAATGAGTTCTCTATCCTAATTAATTAACCACTATGGGCTCCACTAGATTCTACTGCTTGGAGACCAACTCTTCCACATACTCCTCCCTTCACTACTATGTTCATCGACACTACCCCCACCCCAAATCCAGACTATAACATATTTGGTGGCGTGTCTTGTTATTCGTTTCTCTTTCGAAACATATCATCCTTTACATCCATGTATCCTTGCCAGCGTATGATTGTTTGATAACAAGGAATTTGACTTCTACAAATACATATTGTGAGTTTCTCACATTTTTACTCTGAATTGTTAGTTTCTAGCTACTTGAATAAGTTTTATGTATATGGAGGAGGCCTCATCCCATACACACTCGATCCTGCCATATGTAATGGTGATACATGGACAATATATAGAAAAAACGTTCATGTTTCAAGAGCCTGTGTATGAGTGAATCATTCAACAACTATCTTGGGCTTTTAGTTTCTTTAGATTCAATGATATGACAGCTGTCCGACTATATTGTTACTCATAATCCGCTCGTAGTTAACTTGGTAGAAGCTTGTTAGTAATTCAGCTTGAGCTACTTAGCTCAGATAAACATTCAAACTTAGTTCAATCGACAATAACCTGCTTGGTAATTAGGTATTGTGATTTTAAAACTTGTATATTTTGATAGATTGTTGTTAAGTTGTTATTTAATATGCACAATCTTGTAAGTAAGGGTGTGAAATTAGGGGATGATAAGTTTGGGGTGCAATGTAATATATCTTTATATTGTAGGGGCTACAAGTGAAACATTTGGTTTATTTTATTCAACGCCCTTGGGGGGACGCGGAAAACAGCGGACGCCCCTTCTACTCCCAAGCGGTTTCATTGTGCTGCATCTATTATTTTATCCACTCACTTTCACAAGCAGTCCAATATTTCTATATTTCTAATTTAAACTTGAATGATCGAATGAATAAAACACGTATATAATACCACTAAATATTTTGCCTTTGAGTTTCATTTAAGGTCGATTATGACATATAATCTGATATTAAAGTTAATAGAATAGTTTGATTATCAAATTCATTTATATATACGTATTCACACAATATTGCAAAGAAAACCATGATACTAACATAGATAGTGGTAAAATATTTAAAAAATCAATTGATAAAGTATCATAGAAATTTAATGATTTAACAAAATTTTATAAAATAAAAAAAATATTAAATTATATAATTAAAATGATTTTAAGAATTTAAATAGAAAATAAATATGTTTACATAATTAGATTTATATTATTCAGTTATTTTTTGTATTTAAATATAATTAAGGTATTTAAACTCATAAAAGACAATTTTCCCCCTTAAGCTATTAAAAGTTATTATAAAATACAATCCCATTTTTTTTAAATGTATTACATTAGGCGCGTGAATTTCTGACACCGACTGAAAACCGGACACAAATACATTCCCGAAATTCACGGGATAGGGTTTAGTACAAACGGGTTCAAGGCAGCTTCGGATCGAACCTGCGAACCCACATAGCTAAATAGGTCGTTTAGGGTCAACCCCGTCGGGTTGGCGGGTTTACTCATTTAACCCATTAATTCATCTTTTATATTTATAAATGTGTTCTATGTTATGAACTAAATAGGTATTTTAATTTTTATTAAAGTTTAAAACATAAAAAAAATTAACATAAAATTTTATGTATTAACATATAATATATTATATACATGTGTATTTTTTTAATTTTAAACCATTAATATATTATAAAATCAGGTCGAACGGGTTGTCTTTGGGTCTAACCGCAAATACTCATGTCGTGTTCGTGTTCATGTTCATGTGTGAGATGATTTTCGTGTTCAGGTTCGGTTTCGTGTCAAATTTTTGGGTTCGGGTTGGATTGACCCGTCAACCCGGGAACACGGCCCGTTTAACACCCATAATTATAATATATGGAGAATTTCATATAAACTCTTACAAACTTTTAAAATAATATATATATATATATATATATATATATAAATATATATATATATATATATATCCAACTAGAGTTAAGTTCAAATAAGAAGTTTTCTAAATCTAAAAAGTGTAAAATGATTTTGAGCCTGATACGTGTCTTTTGGTTACTTTTAAAGGATGAATATTTTACTTTACTCTTTTTTTAAAACAATCATTTTATTAAAACCCACTACCAAGATGGTAGTGAGGGCAAAATAAACAACAAGGGTATTATAGTCTATTTTCTTGACTTTTTATCAAATTTTTCAATTTTCAAATTTTAATAACTTTTACATATGACATTATTTTTTTAAAAAGTTATACCATAAAAGCGAGTCTTGTTATCTTTAAAACGCGTACATTGTTGCTATATAGGAAATAAAAAAAAATCACTATTCGGGTTTCTATTGCGTTATTGCGTCTTTTTTTTCGTCATTGTGTTTGGGGTGGGACCAGTGGCGAATCCAGGATTTTTTTTCATGGGGTTCGGTCACCAAGTATCTTGGTGTCCGGTTCATAAAAATCGAAAAAATACTACAGCGCCAAAAAATTTCATGGGTGTCGGATGAACCCCTAGGCTAGTGCTTAGGTCCGCCACTGGGTGGGACCCAAGGGTCATTTCATTAAATAAAATATATTAATTTCTAATACTCTACTTTCACCTTCTCATTTTACTACGCTTCTACTTCTTTTCTATAAATTTGACGTGACATACTCCTATTGGTTGTTGCCTCGTTGACAACTGTTTTACAATTCTACCACCACCCCCTTCACCCCTGACAAATCTAATGACTTTAAACTTTTCTTAAACTTCTTAGAATGATTAAACGCGTTATAATAACCCAACCCGTTTCATGACCAAATTACAATAAACACGTTAAACACTTTTAATTAGATTTTACCTACACGTCAAAAAGCATTTGTAAGTAGTAATTATTTTATCTTAGATTTTAGTAAATAAGAAAGTTGATAAAACTGTTAATAACTGATTTTTTTATAAGAATAACATCAATTGCAAGAGAAATATAATTTAGTGACGTTATAAAAATAAAGATCGGATGCTAAAGATGTTCAGAAGTTATCCATTTAAAATGATATTTTACGGATCTGTATATAAGACCAGACGACAATACTAGAAATCATAGTAATATTTAGTTCAACTAATAAAGTCTAAACTTTGTAATACTTTTGAAAAAAATGTTACTAATTAACCCTATCATTTTTTTATTATTTTAAGATACAAATGTTCATTTTTAAAATAGTTTAGCCACAATAATGGCTAGAAAATGAACAAGAACAAGCTGGATTAATTAAAATTTTGTGGACCATTTAGTTCAACCAATGAAATTGTAAATCGTGTATCAAAGGTGTTTCGTGGTATATAATCACAATTAATCCACTTAATTAAAAAATACAAAATAAAAGTTAACATCATCATTCTTTAAATTAACCAACTAACCAAGAATCTGATTTGTAGATGTGAAAAAAAAAAATAGTAGTTGGAATACTTTAAAGATCACGAAGGCAATATTTGTGAATTAATGATGATAAATTAAGGAATAATATTACCATGTAATTCAATTTAATAATTACAAATTTACCTTCGTTTTCTTTTTTACTTTATATATATATCAATAAACCATGTAAAAAACAAGAGTAGATCATATAAATAAATAAAAAATACTTTGAAGTATTAAAAATTGTATCAATGGCCACAATTTAAAGCAAATATGACACTAATCTTTTTTTTAACGGCAAAAACGAAAAATTATTAAGGGACTAATCTATTTAATAAAGGTTCTTGCCTTTGAGTTCGAGGATTTAGGTTCAAACATAGACATTAATGTAATTTAGTTTGAAGAGTGATTTAGGAATAGAAGTATAAGAGATTTATCATTAAAAAAATGGTTACTATCTAAAGTTTCTAACTCTATGATCACTAATATGAAGTGTTGTTAAACAACTTGTTAACTTTTTAAAAGAGAGAATTGCATACGTATACTTAAAAAAAGATCGTATATATCCAACATAAATTGAGAATATCATATAGGTCCAACGTAAATGAATCTTTAGATTATGATCATTTTACCCCCATCATCTTTTACCTTAATTTCTATCAACATCTAACGAGCTTCTTGTGATCAAGCTAGGCACGATTCTGTGAAATTCTCCATGGGAGAAATTACAAGTCTTGAGAATCCAATCTTCAAATCAATAATAGCTTCTTGTGATCAAGCTAGGCACGATTGTAATTGGTCCTAAAAAATATGTAAATGATATTTGATGTATGGTCGATCAAATCATTGAGTATGGTAGGATTATACCACAAAAGATTGACATTTTGAGAATTGACTTTTCAAATGGGTAAAATCTTGATTTTTTTTTCCAAAATGGACATTATGGGAAATTTCCCTTTTAATATTCTACAATATAAAAATTCAAGTGCCTTTGAACATAATCGGGCCACGTGGCAGCTAATTTTTATTTAATCATTTTTTTCAATGCAAACGTAAGACAGCTAGCACAGAAGTTGGTTGTGTGATATATACAATCATTTAATATAACATTTTGGTCCTAGGCTCACGACTTTGACCCTTTCGTTTATAATTTTACCCATTTTACATTGTCTTTTTGTATTTTTTGTGCGTTAAAGCAATACAAAAAAATTTTGTACTCAACACATGAGTTGGTGGTGTAATATGTATACTTTTGTAACATAACCTTTTAGTCCCACGTACGATACTTTGAGCGCTTGACTTCTAACTTTAATGTCGTTACATAGTCATTTTGTATTTTCGTTCTCTTTAAGTTGCCATTATGATAATGCAATTGTTTTGTGTACTCATGTTTTCCTCACGACAACACACACACTGTAAATCTAGTAACTAATAATTTTAGACTTAGAAAATACTTTTATAACTTTATATTTTTTGCATAAACAATTGATCTACTTTATTCAATAGTAAACTATCAAATAGTATATGAAAATCGGATTTTAATAATCGAAACGATGGTTCATTAGCCGATAATAATCTAAACTATAAGTTTGATCAAATGCAGTCTAAACTTTCATTTCGTTGTCAAGGGTAATCATAATAGTATGACAATTATGTTACTAGGATTGCTACTTAACAACGAAATGAAAGTTGAGACTACTATCGAACAAACTGATAGTTTAAATTATTATCGACAAATAAGTCATAGTTTGTATTATTAAAATTTAATTTGCCATAATATATATTAAAACTATAATATTATGTTTTCTTAAAAAAAATGCCCAGGATATACACAGACATGGTTTTGTTATCCACACACGATCCAAACGATCGTTTGGGTCTTGGACAGTTTTTGGCCGTATGGGTCCAAAATGTTCGTTTGGCCAAAAAGTATTTACTTTCTAATAATTTTTTACTTTTATTTATAATTTTTCCTAAAATTTATTTGCAATACCCAATAATAAAGTAGATATTATAAGAACACTAACATTAAATTTGAACTTCTATTAAATTTCAAAATCTTAAATTTGCTACATGTTTTCGTTTGATATTTATTCGTGGTTGTCTTTTTCGCTTTTTTTCGTCACTGTAGTTTCTTTCTTCTCGTTGATGTTTCTCCTTGTGTTTCGGAGCTAGGGCCTCCCTGGAATCAGCCTCTATACCATTTGCGGTGGGGGTAAGGTTGCATACATCCCACCACTCCCAGACCCTACTAATAGTATTTGGTGCTTTTAACAAGACTTTACTGGGTATGGTTGTTGTTATTATTATGGCATCAACTTATTTATATAAATAAATTCAAAAAATATCAATTTTAAATTTCAAATTTAGGTTGAAGTTATAAAAATAAATTATCAAGTATTGTAAATAAATTTAAAATATCTCATTAAAAAAAATACTAAATAAAGTAAAAAAAATGGGCCAAACGATCATTTGAACCCCAATTACCTAAAAGGCAAACAACCATTTAGACCCAAACAATCAAAAGAATTCTTTTTGAGCCATTTACGCCCAAAAGACCGTTTAAAATATGTGTAAATATCAAAACCATATGTGTATATAATCACCCAAAAAAAATCTGCCTTGTTGAAAGTTAAATAATATAAATGAAACATATTAATTTGATTAGAATATTAGATGCAACAAGATTCAATGTTTTTGATAAAGGACGATGATTGGTTATTAATACGTGATGATAGCGCAAGACCATACATGTGAATAAACTAATATTTAAAATGAAACAACATGAAGTATTTAATTCATTGCTCGTAATTATCAAACATCATTTTCATTTAAGTATAATTAGTATATTATATTTTCAATTTGCAAATTGCTATAATAATATATTTATATTGAAAATATATTTATCGTTTTAAATTAATTTGAAAAGAAATTTAATATATATTGTATTGTATGTAATAAGGTCATCCGTAATGGTATGAAGTTTCAAAGCTTAAAAGTGCGTTACGTATGATGTCACGGAGACAGTGGTGTAAAAGTGAAAAAACAATGTAATGGATAGTAATAGTATGCAAAAATGTAATAATTACTTATTTATGAATTTTATGTTTTTATATATTCTTTTGAATTTTAATTAAAATAAAATTTAAAAGTTTAATAATAAACATAGATTAAATAACTAAAATAAAAAAAACATTACACTAAATAACTAAAATAGAAAAACAGTACATTAAAATTAAATAAAAAATATTACATTAAAAATAAAAAATAAAAAATAAAAAATAAAAGCGTCCTAAAATTAAAAAGTCCTAAAATTAAATTCCATATTTTTCTAATCATTTCCTTTTTTTTCCTCCATTAGATCATGGTCTCGAGTTTTGGACGTGTCAAATGCAAGGAGACGCATTCATTAAACATTTGTTTGTCTTTTTTTGTTCCACTTTCTCCGCTGCAAGCTTCCTCCTCTCCTTCCAAATTTTGTTGAACCGATAAAACTTTTGCGAGATGTCGTCCAAATTGTCCTTGTGTCAATCTTTGCGGAAGACGACGCCTCACCACATTTTTTTGCTTTGATTTTAGTTTGACCAAGTGGTCGAATTGGTTCAACTGCGGGAATTTCCTCGTCATCATCATCGTCATTGATAGTGAGGCTAACATTTTCATTATTTCCCAATGTTATGGTGCGTTTGGAGGACAAACCCGGTTTTTCAATCGGGGGGACCGGTATCCACTTCATATAATTTTTCATCATGCTAAAAGCGGAGAGATGACCAAAAGTAGAACCATGAGTATTTCTATATATACATTTAATGCCAATGTTTTAAAAACCGGTTTTTTAGTTGAACCAGATAATCTTTCGGGACCGGTTCGACCGGTCGGACTGGTTAGAACGGCTGGTTGAACCGGTTAGGGGATTTATATATATGTTTTTATAAAAATGCTAATAAACTAGTACACCCCAACAAAAATAGTTAAAATACAATTATAATCCACTCAAAAATAATATCAAATATGTATTTCATAAGAAAATATAAGTTTTAAACTTTAAAAAATTATAAAAAATAAAAAAAAAGTTAAAAAAATAAAAAAAAAGCAGAAAACCGGTTGAACCGGACCGGTTGAACCGGAAAAAACCGGAAAACCGGCCGGTCTAACCCGGTCCGGTTATTCCCAAAAAACCGGGATATAAAAAACCGGTGAGGAGGGCTGTTCGCGGTTGAACCGGTTGAACGTTTTTAAAACATTGTTTAATGCGTCATTCAAATCTAATGTTTCGTTATTGCCACTATGAGGAGCACTAAAATGTTTGTTGTAGATGGCGATAAACTTCCCACATTTGAGACGAAGATCCCTCCATTTTGAAGTCAACATGTTGGAGGTGCGTGGGGTGGTCTTTAGTAATAGTCAAGTGATAATATTCACTCACTCGTCGTCAGAATTCGCTATATAATTGATCGGTCGCTACAAAAAAATACTAACATATTATATAAAAAAACTAAAAGATACAAATTTCTAATCTATAAAAGCGACACTTACAAACCGTCATGTCTTCTAAGACGGCGATCCAGGTTTGCGTGACCTCCTCTTCTTCTTCGAGCATCCACTTTTGTTTCGGCTTTTTAATCAGTTCGTCGGTTATTTTTTTCTTATGTTTTCTTTTAGCCGGTGATGACTTGCTGCTCGGGATCAGCTTAAGTCTCGGGATGAACTCTTCAGTGTTTTCTTGCGTTTGGTTTTGGGTTGAGTTTTCGGGTTGTTGAGAAGTAAGAACGAAACATCAATTTGCATACACAGGAATAAAGCGATAGCAACCGTTCCAACTCGCAGGGGTTTGATCCGGGCTATAAATGGGTTGTTGGTTTGGGTTGAAATAAAATTGTTGGTTTGGGTGTGTTTGGTTCGGGTTAAATATGAGTTGTTGGTCCGGGTTGACGGGTATTTGATTTGGGTTGAAGAAACCTTGTTGGTTTGGATTCATGGTTAAAAGGAAAAAAAAGAATTGAAGTAGAAGAAGATGATGTATAAAGTGGTGAGGTTTGGTTAAAAAATGATGAGTATTTATATATGTATTATAATATAGTGTGTATATATATATATATATATATTAAAAAATATTATTTAAAAAATATTATTCTTTAAATAGACAACTTTATATACAACAACAACATACCTAATAAAATCTCATCAAAGGATAGGGTCTGAAAAAGGTGGGAAGAGGGCATACCTTACCTTTACCCAGAAGATAAAGAGATTGAAGCCAAAGAGACCCATGACTCGGAAGAACACACGGATGAACCTCTAAAAAACCAATAATGAAAAAAGAAAGTCTAAATAATTAATATACCAGACAAAACTATTTGTCCATTTAGCCATTATATAATATAAAAACCACTTTAGTCTCGTAAATATGAACTGACAAATATATTTTAAATATAAATCTGAATTTAGCGAATGTAATTTGTTTATAATAACGTTTTTGGGTTCTTTATTTACATATTTTAAAGGTTATATATTGTCGAATGGATCCTGGTCACCCGGCGGCCATATACAATTGTACGGGTGGGTACCACGAATACTCGGCGAACCAAAAAAGGTTGCACATCCTGTGTGTCATTATTTAATAGTTTTATTAATATTTTAGCAGATACATTTCAAAATAGTTATCAGACACAAAAAACTAATAATAAAATCCATAAAATAATTTTTCTTGATGATGTACGGGTGATGAAATAATTTTGTCTTAATTATATCTGAACTTCATTATAAATTAATTATAATGAGATAGAAAACAAACGAGCAACAAGTTACGCCATTAAATCCTTTTGTATAGCAAAACCAAGTCGTTTAAGATAAGACCAAAGACAAGTTTTGCAATAAAAAAAACATTAAAAATACATCATCAAAGAAAAACCCAAAACTTAAACACTTAAAAAAACCATAAAAGATAAATTGTTTTAATTGAAACTATATTGTGAGGAAATTGTATAAAAAAGAGCAAACAAGCGTCCCGCTGGTGTTTTAGTCTTAATGTTCATCGTTCAAAAAAATTTATCAAAATTCCAAGCAAACAATATTTTATAGTGAAGTTACTACTATTTCTCAATATGTTCCTTTATCATCTCTAGAGTAATAACGGTTGGATTGAACATGAACAAAAGTGATTTACGAATAACAAATAAATGTTTGAACAAGGAAAATATATGTTGCAAAGCATTAGTATATAAAATAATTTTAATCTTTTTTTTCAACTAGATTTCATGAGGGAGTTTTCTAACTTTCAATCTGAGTCTTCTGAGTCTCGGTGTATATCATTTATTGGATTAATCTTGTAATTGTTTAATAGTTAGAAATTGATTATCAAAATTTTATTAGTTTTTAATTGAGTTAGTATTACGCTATGATTAGGTTTGATTATTTATAATTAAAAATATGTTTCATATATACGTAATCTATCATTTATTAATAAACTAGGATAGAACCCGTATGTTATACGGGTTGAATCATTAAAAATATATATATAATTGATAATTCATGCATACCCTTTTTATTATCAGAATAACGTATTACATTACATTAGATAAAAAACTAAAGTTATAATTCATAATATGGTATTGGTGACTTTACTATCTTTATCAAAAAAAAAAAATAATAAAAAAAATTCGGGCATGTATCTACTTGTATATTTGAAAAATGCAAAATAAGGTGATCATGTTTAAAATAACAATCAAACCCTCAATAGAGACTAACATGAATTATGAATTGACAAACTTGAGACTTTAAGTTTGTATAGAAAGTTAGATGAGTATGAAATTTTATCAAAATTATAATGAACACATTTTAAGTGTTGGGTATAAAATCTGAATAATAATCAAAAGATTATAATGTCATCAATAAAAAATGTTATGCTGATACACATTATAAAACTTACAATTGTATTAGGCATGATGTCTAAAATTTCCAAATTTGATGAACATGGCTCAAAAAATATGATAGGAAAAACTATTTAATATTGGATATTATGAACATGATTTTTATCGCTTATGATTTTTTCTATAAATAGTATCAACTACAACGTAACGCTGATTGAATTTGTAAGATAGTATTAGGTATTCGTTAATTAAAATATTAAATATGATTTGTTTAATTATTTTGAAAACACACTAAATACATGTTTATTGGTATTTTATAAATTTCTAATATATTTTTTAAAATGAAAATAATAATAGTTTAAAAATTATTTCTATATAAAATAAGATGTAAATTAATATATGATTGTCATAATTCCATAAATATGAATAGATAAAATATACCATGATTATAAAATAAGATATAATTTTCAATAAAAAAAGAATTTATTAGGGAATAGATTTGGGAGGGAAAACTTTTGTGAGAATTAATCTAGTGTTGACATGTGTCAACAATTGTAATTTTTTATTAGAGTAAACAATTATAATTGTTTATTAGAGTAAGATACATCTTCTTTAATATATAAATTTAAAGAAAGAAACACTTAATTTGTCAAATTTTCAAGTTCGTATGTACTGACTAAACAACAATTCTTAATTTAATCAAAGCAAGAACTGAATGTCACGACTTTCCAACTTGGTGAACTTGTTGTGCACAAGTTGTTTTTTTTCCCATTATTGCAATTAATTACAATTTACAACAAGTACTCTTTCATTGAAAACTAAGTTATCTCGTTTGCCGAAATAATATAATTGCCGAAATAATATAATTCTTTAAATTCACTTATTCTAAAATAAAGTAATCTTTTTTCTTATTATGTTATTTAGATTTAGATTTAGATTTAGATTTAGATAATTATATGAGAAAAAATATTCAGGGATGATGATAAATAAATATAGAAAGACAGTCGAGAAAAGTTACCGTTTCACACATTTATCATATAGTCAGTGTGCCGTTCGAAAAAAAACTAAAAAATCATATAGTCAGTGTAACTTTATACCTTTTACATATTTTATTTATTTATTTATTTACTTATTCGTTTGTAATTAACAAACACAAATACAAGCTTTAAATTTTAAGGAAAATCGTATAAGAGCTTCTAATCTAGTGGTACCTGATATGACGTCTCTCTTTTAAAAGTTAAAGGGTTTAACTCCCATTGTAGATATGTAGTGTTTGAATTTGTTTTTCAAAAAAAATCTTGATTATGGTGTGTGTTAATTGTTTATGTATTTATATTAATGACCAACCAAAATATTATTCACGGATTACACTAAAATAACATCGGATTACATCATACTCTCTAGGTTAAATGTGCACCGTTAGTCGCATGTTATTGCCTTCTTTGACCGATATTTTAATCAAAGATAGATGAGGATTTTTATGTCTTCAGTTATCTTTGTTAGTGAAACCGAAATATTATTAAAAACCTTGATATTCCATGCTTTCCAAAGACTCCATATAGCTATAAAGATGATTAGGTGCACTACTTTTCCTCTCTGAATTCCCCCTTTATGGTAATGCATCACAACAGATATGTGCACTAAACAGATAAACGCATGTATACTCCACCTTCTACTAACAAAATCTCAAAGAGCTTGAGCAAGATGGTATTCGGTAAAAAAATTTAAAGAAAAAAAAAATTAAAATTCAAAGGAGTACTTAATACTAGGTGAAATATTGGAATTTTTTTGAAACTTTCAACCAAAAGTTATATACACCATTTGAGCTTATATTCAGAGAAAACCATTTTCGTAATCGGTCAATAAAAAAAACATATCAAGCTCAGGGATCAAACTTGTAACATTTCAGTCTCAAATATTTTTTCACCACCAATACCATTAAGCCAAATGACTGATGGTGTTAGATATTGAAATTGAATGAGTAATCAATAGATATTATTTTGCGTCCAGAATATAAATTTTGACTTAATAAGACATTATAAAAATAAAAGTAACGTCAATAAATAAATAAATAAAATACGCTACAATAAAAAATGGAATAGAGGAAAATTAATGAACTAATATAAATAAAAAAAGGCTAAATTTGATGCATTTATATAATAATTTCTTTGCCAATATCTATAGTCCATTTAGTCTAAATGGTTGAGGTAAGACATCAAGAAACTAAAAATGGGAGGTATTGAGTTTAAGTATCACCTGTGATAGAAAATGAGTTTTAAGTTTTCACGGGAGTTTCTCACCTATGATGAGTTTCCTCTTACGGGTGGTTTTCGAGTCGAAACTGTGTTCTATATATACTTGAAGAATAAAGATAATCGGGTGGATTAATGACCCGTCAGTAATTCAAATTTACTGTTAAGAAATTATAGTAATTCCTTCCGATTATAAGACTATCTCTTATACCTATTATGCAACCCACTGAGAACTAAGGTGCCACCCTACAATAAAATCTTTCCATAGAAGTAATTATATTTGAGTAAGACGATAAGTGTCGTAACGTTCTAAATAGAGACTCCATTACTATAGATAGCCTAATAGCTTGTATACAAGACGTTTAGAAAATATCCACGCTAAAGCAACTTGTACTATAGGCATCATAGCTTGTAAGATTACTATTTCTTACGTGGGTTTTTATTTGGAGAGGGTGTAATTTATAACTTGTGTATGATTGATTATATATACAGCTATTTGAGGCAGAATATGAGAAAACAGGGACACCACTTCCCTCTCTTCTTGCATCCCATTTGAGAAAGATTAGAGAAAAATAAAATATAAAAAATATGCAATATAACATTTAAAAAAAGAAAAGAATGGGAAGTAAGAAACACACCCTCCCTCCTAATATAGTAATATAGTCCTATGTCAACATTTTAGCAAACAAATAAGATGCAAGAAATTATATAATTAAAGAAAACGTATGAGACGGAATCCAACTTGAGTGACGCACGTCGTGACGCACTTGCCCTTCAACTTATATATTTTTTTCTTATTATTATTATTTAAATATAATATTTATTATATATAAAGTATTTTAAAATACTGTTTGTTTAATAATTGCTTAACTTATTTTAAAGTTCAGAATTAGTGTTGGTTTCTTTTGTGGAAATGGAAACTTAACTATCCTCCTTAATTGTTCGCTTATATTTTATTTATTTTTTGCTTGGATGAGTAATAGATCTAGGAATTTTTTTATTAATGTAGTCACTATTTTAAGTCGTTTTAATTTCATAGAAACATACATAAAAAAAAATTGGCTGGGTAGGTTTAGGTCGGGTCAGTTCGATCATATATAAGTCACTAAATAAAAAATAAGAATCACAAATCAACAATCAAACTAAATAACTAATTATCGATTAGATGTGGAGTTAGAACTAAAAATTAAAAAAAAAAAGATTTGAAGACTAACCTTGAAAAATTAGAGACAAATAGACAGTAATCACCAACAATCAAAACTTTTGATTTGTGTCACACTCTCAAAATTTGCATGTGGATTATCACTGCATGTGACATGTGACAAACAAAGATCTAAGTCATTAGGCACACAAAACGACTCTATATGATACAAAAACCATTGAAAGATCAGAGTTTAAGTTTTAAATTTAGCAAAAGCTCAACAAAAACAAAACAAGTTTTTAAAGTTTATGCGCACCAAGACGCCCATAAGAAAAGAGTCCAAATGCAATAAGTTTTCATAATCGAATATGTATCGCCTAACGTGCGTTCTAGCTGTGCCGTCTAGGGACCTGAGAATACTAAGTGTCAACACAAGGTTGGTGAGTTTACAGCTTTAAATAAGCAAGTAAGATAAATAACAATTTATCAAAAGTAAAGCAGTTAGTCTCTACAAGACCTAATCGTATGCAAGACCACCAAGTCCCGGATAACCAATTTATATACTGATGGATAACTAGTCTATTGTTTTTGTAAACACGTAGCATCGTGTAACCATTGCTAACTGTAGCACTGCCTTCCCCACCATGTGTTCCCGCACATGTGAGTTAGGATAATAAAACACTCGTTCAACTCTCTATTGGGCTAGCGCGACTAGCTGATGTGGGGCTTGTCAGCCCGGCAATATATTTTCCCGCTATTTCAATACTAGTTATAAGCTACAGGACTTTTGTTGTGGCAAACTGTAAATCACTATTGTTTACAAAGATGATATATTATCTAAGAAAGTTTATAAAAAATTTAATGGACGACTCCTTATTATCACCAATTTATCTTTTTTAAATATATTTTTATTTAAAATATTTAATTTGAAAACACACATTCTGTAATTCATGCCCCAAAGTTTGTTATTATGTGGATTCACCGGATCATCTTTATTTTTCAAATGAATTAATGATATTATGTTTTATAACTATTTTGTTGTTTATATGTATAATAAAATTATAAATCTTGTGTTTTTTGGGATGCTTAAGTTGAATGTTTTGAACGATAAGTTGTGTGTTGATGACCTGTCGTCAGGGGGTCATGCAAAAACCTAACTTTACTTATAGAAAGGGTAAGTCGGGTATTGTATCCACGAGGAGTATGTGGTTAGTGTCACAAGTTTTGTTTGATTATTTAACTAAATTATCTAAAAAACTAAAAAGTGTAAAAGCTGATTATTTATTTGAAAAATAAAATGTAAATAAGAAACAATTAATATGATTAACTAGGACGTCCTCTTAAGGGGATGGTGCAAAGGATTAGCCTGTGATAACCCGAGTTCTAACTTAAGTGATTATAACGTGTGAATTACCGAGTTCATTCACAATCAAGGATTGTGACGTATGAAACTTTTACAAAGACCAAACCAGACTTGATTTACCAACTAAACCAATCTTAGAGTACTTAAACAATCAAGAAACAGAGAAACCCTACATCCGGGTATGACCATAAAAGATTTAGCTAATCATTCGTTAACTATATCAAATAAACACTCAATAAACTAAAAAATAAAGAAAAAGAAGTAAAGTAAATAAGAAATCCTAACACCCCTTTTGTTGTATCTCTCGAACCAGCATCAAAGAGATGATGCGTTTGCTTCTAGGTTTTCGTGCCAGCCAAGAAGGCTGCTGCCTTCTTCCAGCCGTCGAACTCCCTCGTACGAATTGTTCCAGCCATTTTTAATTGAGTTGCTGCTATTGTCTCTTATGGGCCTAAAGCCCAAGTTCCCTTTTCTTTTCTCTGCTATGTCACGAAATGGCATAAAACAACATTAAGTTTTTATTTTTCCTTTTCTTTTCTTTATATATTCAATTTTCAAATAACTAGAAATTAATAATTATAAAGGAAACCGTCATGAAGTTTTACTCACTCACGTCTTATGCTCAAGTTCAACTTAATTACAATATATAGGTTAATTTCTTCACACCCAACTAACTACTAATAATAGTATAAAGTATCACAATTTACATTCATATTGAAGCATTTAGATGAAACTTAACATGAAATATAGTGTATCTAAACATCACTCATCATGTGTCACAATAAATACCAAAGAAAATTGCTTTAGATACGCATGTTTTGAATGTTAACCTAAACCTTGTCTAACTTGGACATTTTATTATGAATGTTAAACAATGATTTTTTTTTATCTTTGTCTTTTGGGTGTTTTATTAGTTTTCTACTTTTATAGATTTGTACTTTTTATTAAAATAAATTTGAACTTATTCGAATTCGATTTGAATTCAAAAACGAAATTCGAATTCGAATGTGATTCCCATTTCGAATTCAAATTCGACTCGAATTCTTCGAATCTACCTCGAATTCGAATTCAAGTTTTAAAAATTGAAATTCAAATAATTCAATCCAAGTAATTCGCGTTTTCGAAATTTGATTCGTTAAACATCCCTAATATATATGATCTATTATAATCATAGATGAATAGAAACATGATAATATTTTATGTCTGTGTACATATAGATCTAAAAGTTTTATGATTAACATAGTAGATCAAATGCATGCCAACACATTTCGGTATCGTACGCAATAACAACTTCTAATGACTAGTTTAGTGAAATCTACTTTATGTAAATTCAGTGGCAGATCCAAAATTTTATTCCGGTAGTATTATTTTTTAGACACTCTTTTTTATATTAATATCAATGTTAGGTTTTTCGGGTCTAGCCGTCGGATAAATACAGATTACTGACGAGCACAAGGCACAATTATACACAACACAATTGTAAATTGACCCCCTTTTATTAATTCAATTATTTGATTAACTTGGACTCTTGGAGCCCAAATTAGTTCTTCATACCTTAATATACCTTAATACAAGTACATGCTAAAGTAGATTATTAACTTTAAAACAATAGTACATCACACAAGATACACACTTTTGCATTAATTGGTTCAAGTTCAAAACAGATTCGGGTTGGGCAAAATGATCAAAGCCGGTTTTGGGGTACGGTTTGGGTCAATTAAACCGGTTCTTCGCAAACCAGTTTAATAGCGGTTCCATCTTTTCAAGTAAAACTAACCTTGTTTCTTTACCACCTCTATGTCAAGCTCTTCCTAGACCATCTTTCAGCCTTTTTTATGCCAAAAAATTGAACAAAACATTAGACAGAATTTATACATCTTAACACCTCTCTTGTCAAAAGACTTGTCGTCTCCCTTTAAAAGCCTCATTTTCAATCCCTTAGGTGCTATTTCAAGCCAAGTTTCGACCAAAAATCATGTGAACATATCTGAAACAATTACACTAGCACTAAACAAACCTGGAATCAACCTAAACTAGCCCAAAACAAGTCTAAAACCATTAAAAATGTCGTTTATTTTTTTATACTATGCAGCTCGCTTATAAAAGCCCTTGCTTTTTAAGTGTCTTGTGCTTAGGCTCAAGGCGCACCCTTTACGCCTTCAACGGCTATCCTTAACACCAAACTTAACACGTTGCAAGCACAAAAACTTTACCAACATCCCAATTTCTTAACACAAAACCATTGAAATCCTAATTGATGATAGCAATACTTGTTTCTTTAATCAAAAATATAAACTAAAGCAATGAACAGATGATGAATATACAGTAAACAAGTAGTATGTCGGACATTATGGAACCTCAACTGGAGCTCGAGATGATCCTAGAAAACTTCAGATTTTGAAAACATGATCAACTGATTGCTATAAATTGCATGACGCTTCATAATTTGTGACATAAAACCTGCTTTCATCAAGAAAGTAGAGTAGTAATTCCAGACGTGATTGTACTACAAAAGGTTTAATTTTCTTGCGGAGGCCACTTTCTGAAGCCTAATTTGCTCTCTGAACTTAGCTATAAACTCTTCTGCTTTCCTATCAACCTCACCAGAATGGGGTTCAGTGTCACTCATCTCATCAGCTCTCACATTCATTTCATCCGTTCCCAGTTTTGCTTTCGGTTCAACTTTATCATCAGTTTGACCAAGAGACGTTTTGACTTTTGATTCAAGAACTTGTTCTTTTGATCTGCTTGTTCTGACTGATTTACCCTTTTTGTAAACATTGGCAGTGGTGGCAGGTTTTTGAATGGGATCGGGAATGTATGCACCAGTGCTAGATGATTGACTCTTTGACTTGACAAACTGTGAATTATGTTTTGAATCAAATGCACCACCATCAACCTTATTCTCATCAAAATCTTTCGGAACTTGTTTAAAACTTCCATCCAATTCACCTTTAAAATCCTTCAGAATCTCTGTAGAGCTTGATCGATTGTTCATCTCAGAAAAAGCATGGGACCTGGATTCTAAAGGGATAGACTCCATAAATGATGATTCGCCGTTTGGATATGACTTCATGTACCTATGATTAGGCTCAACACCTTTCGGGTCTTGTCTTTCTGATAAATTCTTCATCTTTGATGGCGTCTCAAATCTCTTTGATTTTGATTTTAGACCTTCAAAATCAAGAACCCTATTTGCATTGGCAGTAAACATATCCTCCCGCTTCCCCAATCTCATAGATTTTGAACGCCAATTTATCCGAATTCTAGAATCAGAATCACAATCAGAATCAGAATCAGTTTCTTTAAACTTTTGCTCTAACTTAATTGGAACCAAACCCCTAAACTTTCCTTTTCTATTGTCATCCCAAAGGCTTGAAGAATCTTCAACAGCTGATTTGCCAGCAGCAGCAGCAGCAGAATCCAAACTTTTGGATCCAAGATTCCTAATTCTTTTCTGCCCACCCAATTGCTCAAGAACATAATTTTCATCATTAATAACAACCATTGATTCCCCTAATAAATACTGATTCGCCTTCTTCTTCTTCTTCTTCTTCTTCCGTCAGATTCCCCAATTTCAGAAACTCTAGAACCTAAACCCTTACATTCCTCAAACGTAGAATTCTCTTCAAACCCATACGAATTCTGAATCCCATGTTCAAAAATCGATGAAATATGTGAAATCCCAGACAAATATGCTTCGTTTTCCCCAAAACTACCATCAGAAGAATCAGTATGAATACCATCCGATTTTCTGGTGCTAAATAACCCATAACAAACAGCAATGCCAATGACTAAAAGGTAAATAAGCTCCCAAAGTTTGGTGAGTATGGTGGTTTCTTTGAAAATTTCAGGAACTTGTGAAGGGAAAAAGAAGAAAACAAGAAGAACAAGTATGACTATGAGAGATTTAGAGAAGAAGTAGGTTGTGAAAATGAACTTACTTTTTGGGGGCACTGAAGATGGAGAGTGGGTTTGGGTGGAAGAGCGTGAGGATGAACCACCCACCATTGTTGCCTGTTGATTTTAGGGTATCTGTGAGACAGAGAGAGAGAGAGCAGCCAAGGAGTAAAAAAAGTAGGTATCAATCGTTTGGAATGGCTGATAATATATGAGAAGAAGAATTATTATTAGAGTTTTGTTGTTGAAAATCAGAAAACAAGTCACCTGCGAAATTCACCGGACCGACCTTGCTCTAATCCCCCCCCCCCCCCTTTTTTTTTCTTTTCTTTTTCTAACAATATATATATATATTATTAGTTAGGTTTTAAACGCGTCAACAAAAAAACACACGCCCCGTTCCCCTGCTCTCCTCCGGCAGTCAGTCGGCACTCCCTCTGGTTCTCAGTCTCTCACACTCTCAGTTAGCAGGTAAGAACTTGTTTTTAAATTCATTTAACGATTCAAACCTTTGGCTTAGATTTTTCTTTTTGATATAGCTTACTGATTTAGGTTATTGAATTTAATTCTTGAATAGTTAAATCATGAATGTGGTCTTAAATTTGGATAGGTTATTGAATTTGGTTCTAATGACAATGTTTTCTTTAATTATTATTGTAGCGTATAGTATGTATATAGTATTGTTATTGCGTGATCAAAACACCCAAACCGACTAAACCAAAATTTTTTACATGAAAAAGTTCCTGGTTAAGATTGACCTCCATAGCTCTCTTCTCTAATTTTCTCACTTTTTAGTTGGCAGATGTATTCTTGTCTTGGTTATACGAAGATATCTTATTTTGTTAATTACTACTTAATTCTAAATCTATGTCATGCAGATTGGATTTTGTTGGAACAATGGGGAAATCATCAAAGAAACTACAGCAGAGAGATATTAGTTTTGATGACCATGATAACTTCAAACAACGAATTCACAATGTAAGTAATTTTATACGCTTGAAGAACAACTCTATTTGAATCTACACAGGAAAGGTTCATAATTTTCTTCTATTGAAATTGCAATGACGTTTTATGTCCCTGGTGGCAAGATTGTCAAACTTCATTAACGTTTCAGATTTAAGTTGTCATTTTTTGGAGGATGTATAATTTCTTATGCTTGACCCCTCAATTGGTTGGAAAAAAAAGTGAATTTGTTTCAGGCCAAACAGGCTGGGATCAGTAACATGTAACAAAACTTGTTCTAACTTTTTGCTAACATTATAAATATTGCCTTCATTGTAATAAAAGTTACAACAAGTTAGCTTGCATTTCCATGGGTAATAGGTGTCTTTTTATCAATCATTTTCATTTCGTATTCATCACTCCAGTATCAACAATTATCTAACTTTCTAGTGTTATTAACTCTATATGTTTAGTCAAATGCTGTTAATGTACTATTTGTTTTTATTCTGCAGGCGGAGAGTGAGAAATACGGCAATCACATCATCGGAGACGACAATAATGGCAGTGATGAAGAGTATGACTCAGAAATGGATAGTATGAATGTAAAAGGATCTTAATATTCCATCTTCCTCTTTTTGGCTATATATATTATTTATCACACTACATATTGGTTGATAAATATACATTTCTTCTGATGACATAGTTGGAGAACGAGGAAGATTTTATTGTAAACGATACTACTGGAGAGGATGAGGATGGTGAAAGTGAGAGTGATGAGCAAGATGTTGATGAGGATGGTGAAAGTGAGAATGAAGAGCAAGATATTGATGATGATGGTTTAGACATGAAAATACAAGACATCAATCATGGTGATATGGAAGAACTTGAGAAAGAGTACAAAGATCTTCGAAACAAAGAACAGTAAGCTTCTCTGGTTCCGTGAATGATAATCTTTGTTTTTATATGGAGGTGGCAGTTTCAGTCCAATTACCTAAAAAAATTTGTTTTGATTTTTGTTTTGATTTTGCCTCTAATGGGCCACTTGGGTTATGTCAAAAAAAGCTTTTTATTACATAAAAGTACCACATAAACTGTTTATTGAAAAGGTTAGATTGTTATTCTAGTGTTATAGTTTTCTTTAGTCATAATCAAATTAAAGATATATAAAGCAAAAGAAATGGTTACACAGTGTTTGTGGTCGGTCCAGTCCAACTGTTCGTTTCTAGGTTGTACTAAAAGGTTATTGTTCTGACCCGCTACCTGCCCTGCCTAATTTCCATCTCTCTCTGTTGTCTTTGTTCACATTTATTTATTATTGTATAAACACAACCCGATGGTTTTGTTTTTAAAGTCAACATAATTGACAATCCAAATCATTTAATATCATGTGATACATTTTTTTTTTGTAAATTTTTGCAGAGACCTTTTCAGAAACATAAGACGTGACCAAGATGATGATATTCTCAAAGGTCAAGCTGTTAAAAATCAAAGGGTATGTGATTTGAAAACTTGTCATGTATTTCTGTTTCAGAAATTTTGTCAGGTTATAGCACTACTAATCTTAGTGATTAATCTCTTGTTTTTTTGTTCATCTCACAAAGTGATTTTTACTAAAAAATTTCATATGATCTTTACTAACATTTCATATGGTTGTTAGCCTAGTATTGATTGCATGTGAGGGTAGGTATTAAGTACGTGTAGAAGTGGCAGTTTTGACTCATAGAACCTCTTAAATCATTTTATTCGAGCAATTAGATTTTCATTGAAATATTATAATCACAGTTTAGTTATTTGCAGAATGTTGCACATAGGTTATTTTCAGAATGTTCAAATTTCTTGCTCTAAAGTTACATGTGGATTAATTCATATTATTGACATTTGTCAAGGCTCTCTGGGACAAAACTCTTGAATTCAGATTCTTGCTACAGAAGTCATTTTCAACCTCAAATCGACTTCCACAGGTTCACTTAAACTCAGAAGTTTTTATGCCTTCGTAAGATCCATGTGTATTATGCTGAATCATCAAGTTTGATTATGATCATTTTCTGCAGGAGCCAGTCAGATCTGCTTTCTGCAATTCTAGTGAAGAAGTTAAAGAAGCTTATTCAGACCTAGTTGATTCAACTAAGAAAACCCTTGATTCTATTCTTAAATTGCAGGAGGTAAGATAGTTTTTAGAATTTTTTTTTTTCATTTGCAGGTTTGTTTCTGTATTAGCATAATAAGTAATTTCTGTTGTGCTAAATGTTTATTTTTGTTTTTTTTTAATTAATAGGCACTTATTGAGAAGAATCCGTCAATTATGGGTGCAACTGAAGGTATGCTACATGATTTCACACTAACAGTTAAGCTGGTGGAATGTTTCTTTTAGTTGGATATTAAGTATTAACACAAAAATATTCCTTCTTCAGAAGGTGATGCTGCACAATATTCTTCTAAAAGCTTAGATGCTTTCAGGAATTCAACTGAAAGGGATGAAGAATGGTTCCCGATTTCTCAAATGCAATCTAGGTACTTCTATTTATTATTATTTACCATCCTTTGATCAAAATCATGATCATGGTTTGAAAAGGCTCGTCTGACGCACAAGACAATCAGGAAAGCGCCTCAAAGCCTTGAAGCGGCACCTCATGAGTCATGTACTTCGGGGTCAAAAAACTTATTTGGTTGTACATAGAGCCCACGTACATGATGTGTGTGCCTCATGCCTTAGAGCACCTGCTTTTTTTTAACCAAGATCATGATAATTTTGTACCATGTTTTTCATAGTTAATTAATATTTTGCCTGTTGAACTCATTATTGATGATATCGCTGCTATGCAGAATTGCTCCTTTTAGAAACATTTCAGTGGATAAATGGCAGAGGAAGACCCAGGTGACAAGTGGTGCTGCTGGCATGAAAAATAAATTTCAAGCCTTTAACCAGGTTTGCTTTTTTGGTGTTCTAAGTTGCTCATGTCAATTATCCGCGCCATTTCTGACCTGTTTATTTCTCATGTTTAGAATATCAGTGAACAAGTTGCAACATACATGCGAGACCCTAGTAGAATGATAAAAGGGATGCAGCAAAGGAGATCTGTTGTCCCGGTTTTTGGTGATGTAAGTTCATAACTTCTATATTTTTCTATTCTCATTAAAAGGAGATCATTGTTCAGTTTAATTCATCCGATTATTGGCAGGTTTGTGACTCAACTCTAGACAAGAATGAGGTATGAAGTTACTATGGGTCCACTTACATTAACATTTTAGCCTTTTCATCTAAGTTTTCACTCTTTATTATGTGATGGTAGTTTAATTTAGTTGCCATTTCTTGCTTGAGTGTTACCAAAATTTGATATCAAGTCAATTTGACTGGTCACTTAAAAGTCAACCCTTACCATGCCAATATACATTGAATTACGATTCAAAATCTTTTTTTTTTCTACAACAAATCATTTTTGTATTGATATGTGCTATTTCCTTGTTCTGATTAGGCAACAAATGCTGATGATGATCCTGAACTACTTGATGATTCTGAGTTCTATCAACAACTACTGAGGGAATTTTTTGAGACTGTTGATCCAGGATCATCTGGTAAGAAACTTCGGCGTTGAATATTGATTTTTTAAATGAGTTAGGCCCTGCAGTCATTGTTTTTATGTGCTGAAGAAATCATCGTTGTTAACTTGGTGATATATATATTCTTTTGTTTTCTTATCATCAGAGACAGCATTTTATGCTATGAAGAGATTACAAACTAAAAAACGCAAAATTGTCGATCGGCGTGCCTCTAAAAGCCGAAAGATCAGGTATCACTTATTAATGCAGTTTTGTTAACTAATGCTGATAATGGAAATTTTATCTGTTAAATGTTTATTACTCGCAAAATATGAGGCATGCTGTTAGGGATGGCATAAAAACCCTGAAACATCTTTGTATGTGATTGACTTTAAAATTTCTCGTGTGTTTTAGACGTGTATGATATTTGGTGTTAACCCAATCACCGAAACTGATTTATATCCATTAACCTGTATCGAAAACAAACGTAAAAATATAATATATGATCTAAAATAATTAGTTACTTGAAGAAGTTAGAAACTTGAAATAATTGAAAATATAGATGTGTTAATGTTACTTTTAGTATTTTGATATTTCAAGTAAGTTTGTTGCGGTCTAGGGTAACGGGGGATCCCAACTGAGAAGAGTTATGTAGTACTCGATACTTGTAGGGAAATCGTGAACCCAACAGGTAGTGAGTGACCAAAACCTTTACTGTTATGAATTGCAAGGTATGATGACACTTGCCCCACATTGGTGGTTGTGTGGGTAACTGGTTTGGGGTTTGTATCTCTTACTCGTTAGACGAGTCTTTTGTTTAGTCTGTATGTAACATTTACTTACCAATTGCCATCCTTGCATATCAGTTGAAGTTTAATATAATAATACATAGATACATAAACTTTGACTTGGATGGTATGGTTAGTTTACTTTATTACATGGGTTGATTTTATGAATATTGCAGGTATCATGTTCATGAGAAGATTGTGAATTTCATGGCTCCTGAGCCCATGAAGATACCTCCCACGGCCCCTAAGCTATTTGAGAACCTATTTGGCCTCAAAGCTTCAGCATCATAATAATAATAATAATCATCATAAACAACCCAAATCCAAATTTTGCAGATCTCTGGACCCAATAGTTATGAAGCTGGGAACTATTACTATTACTTTCCTCCTATACATGATGTGTTGAATTTATACGGATAGAAGAAATTCATAGTTGGAATGTATATTTAGGGTTTGGGTGAAACACGTATACAATTCATGTACTAAGAAGAAGGGTGCTTTTTGTTTTTTAAGAATTTGATTTTTGTTACTTTGTTTGAAGAATCATGATTAGATACCACCGATCTATCTTTAGTCCACAATTAATATTAACACCTTCTATAAATTTGGATCTATAAATGTATTTTTTTTTGTTGAAAACCTTATTGTTTCTTATCACCATAACATAAATTGGTAGCCAAGTCCAATATTTATGGTGTATGACCGAAGAAAAACGGGGTTTTGCACCATAAATAACTATGCTTGCATTGCTGGCCGACATAAAAATATTATCCTTTATAATTTATATCAATAGTTATATTTTCAAATCCTACAAGATACAAATATATAGAGACTGTTACATAGATAAAGGTGTAAATTTTTAGATCAATTTCTCTACCTAACTCTCCTCTATTTATAGAGATGTTACATCACTATTGTTTTTCCAATGTGGCTTGTGGTTGCGCATCCAAACACATCCATCATCATCATCATCATCATCATTCATGCTCATTTCTTGTCACATGTCATGTAATCCCTTGCAAACACATTTCGATGGTCACGTGTCAGTGTGTCACTAAACTACATTCAAACTAAACAACAAATCTTTTAATCATAGCCGAAACACTTGATATTATGAAACTGATGTGAATCGCAACAGTTAACATAACTTACAACATCAATTACCTTTCTTTCTCGACCCTTGCCACATTAAAATCACCCATAAGCAACCATACTCCACTAGTAGAATTAACTTGAATTTAAAGTTTATCCCACAACTGTTTATTTACATGATGATTATCTTATTGGACATAGATGTCGACAATGTGAAAGGGGGGCAGGACCCCGACAATGTGACCACTGACGATAATGAAATGTTATCACTTTTTGAAATTAGATGATTGAAACATATTCGAATCCCACATACATATCAGCCCACCAGACCTATCTATGCCATTCACGAGTTCAACTTGAAAATTCGAGTTATCTAGATTTTATGGAAAGCTATGTTCGAGGAGTCACGTGTCTTGGATACTTGTGTGCAAATTTCGCGCGGAGAAAATGAAAGGGTCCCCTTCGAACTAATTATCAAGGTTAAGATTTAAACATTGGGCTCTACTAAAGAAGCATAAGCTTCTTACCACTGGGCCAACTGCCCAAGTGGCAAGCTACTTTTTTCTCTATCTTAATTTTACCCATGTGTTTTTTGAATTTTAATTTTACCCATGTATTGTGACCATTCCGCCTTCTCTCATCGTTGTCAAAACTATGGTGGTCGAAACTAGTGTACTCTTTTGGATCCGAAGGTCTGTCTATGTCTTCGAAAGGACCGATCCCCATCCCCCTCCACAACCCAAACCATGAATGTTTATGACTTCCATTTTAACATGACTAGGGTGTTTATTTTTTCACCATGGTTAACTAGTAACCCAATCCGTTAACACGTTAGGTTAGGTATAGTGTTTGATTGTGTAATTGAAATTTTCCTTAAAAAGATTAACAGAAATATGTTTGAACATTTGGTTTATATCAACCTAACTTTCAGAAACAATAAAGAATCATAATTACATTACTTAAGATGTGGGGGGTATAGACGACATACACATAGGTACATGTGGTGGATAAGTGGTTGTCTGAAAGCTGTGTATTAGCCTCTCGTCCACAAATCACCAACTTTTACGATGAAATTGAAGATCAAACCAAACGTATGCCTAACCAGTTTTGGATGTTGCAACAACTTATCATGTCACTAAATTTGTCTTCAACTTGCTCCTTTTGGTAATTAGTCAATAGCAACTATTATAAAATCAGATGTTACCTATTAAATAATTACAAATAAAAATATGTAAATGGATTCTTATGTTTATTTTGGCTATGACTAGCAATTCATACGGTTTCTGATTATCTAGTAATTTTAATTCGAATTCACTTGATCATATATAATAAAGACGATCCACCTTAGCACTTAGCAGTACGGTGGATACAAAGTTTTTGATTTGACGAACACAAAGTTTTTCGTAAGCGGGGCAATCAAAATGAGCCAACTCAAATCAAGTCGGATCACAACGAGACTGGTGAAAACAAGTCGGATAAAAAACGAGTCTGGAAAAATAACTCACTTTTTACTTAATGATATTCATTTTCATTTACTAATTAATGATAAACTTGACAAATTTTTTTTTTAAATAAAATTACATGTAAGCAAATATATCTTTTGGATGAATTTTACTGGAAATGGCCAAGTATAACTTGATCTGGGAGAAGTTAAGTCGGAAGCAGAAGCTCCGAGAGAACTCAGTTGTCTCGAAAGAACAAAGCAGATCCGGAGGAATAAGTTATCTTGGAAGATCAAGTTATCTCGGATTGCAAGAAGTTGTGTCGGATAAATACTTGATCCGGATGAACTCGAGTTCCCTTGGAAGGAGAGTTCATTCGGAGTTGACTATTATGTTGTACGTATCTCGGATTTGACAAAAGCCATTTAACTGTCTTGTTAACATTTTTATCTAATGTATAACGTTTGTAGTAATCGTATATTTTGTTGTATGTACTTAACGGTCAAGCTAGATGACCTTTAGGAAAATCAAAGGCTCTCATTGATTTCCACTAGGCACTATATATATTGTATTGTTGTTATCTTTGTAAGCACGAATAAAATACTTGTAGTTGACAAGTGAATACAATAGTAGTGCCACGTTTTTTTTAATAGTTAACCGGCGATACGTGGAAAAATAGAAAAAAAATATCTAAGACAATGACACAATCATAATTACACCACTTATTTATTTTTTTGTTTAAACTAAATTAAAAATAACCCAGCAACATCACACTATCACACTATGTATATCACACTTGGTGTAATGAAATGATGTTATCCAGTCAGTTAGTTACCACGTGGCATGATAACACCAATGTATACGCATGCAGTTAGTGACAAAGTAAATATGGGCATAGATAGATATAAACATACAATGAGCTACGTACAACATTGATTAATGATCAGGAACCAATATATAATTGTTTTTGCTATATAAATGTATTAATTAATAATTATTAATCATAGATATTTGACTGGCTGCAGATTGGTTGTCTATAATTTAAATATGAGCCATATTCGTGGTTGCTAGCTTATTGTCAGGCCTTGCCTAATCACATGATCTTGCTAGGAAATATTCCAAACAGGAGAGAAAGCTACGTACACTTAACTACAACCCCGCCCACCCTTTACACTATAAATATATATATGACCCATTTTACATGCACTACACATAATCCGGCCACATTAATCCAAAAGATTCGCATTCAATATATACACCCGGCCTGTGATTTTTAATTAATTAGAATCGACTCGAGATCAATATACGTACGTACTTGCAACACAATAAGGAAGTCGATCGATCATCGATCATCATGTTGACACCTAAAAAGCTTCTGAAAATGGCAAGAAAATGGCGTAGAGAGGCGGCCGATGGTGGTTCAATGGTGGCTCACAAAGGCCATTTTGTGGTCTACACCGCTGATCAAGACCGTTTTGTGATTCCGTTACATTATCTCAACAACAACATTTTTCGTCAGCTTTTGAAGATGTCGGAGGACGAGTTTGGTTTGCCGACAAACGGGCCTATAACGTTGCCTTGTGACTCAAGTCTCATGAAGTATTTAGTGTATGTAGTGGAACGAGCTTTAACGATAGAACATGAGGCTTTACTCGTTTCATTCGCTGCAGATCGATGTTACTCGTTGGATCAACCAGGAATCGAGAATGGGAAAAACGTCTTAGTTTATGGTTTCTAATTAATTAATTAATTAATGAATCGCCGGCCGGCATGCATGCTTCGAAATTAATTAATTGATCATGTGCTAGCTAGCTAGCTAGCTAATGCCTAGCTAATTATTAGATCGATAGATGGTTAATTTTCATGTTACATGAATTAATCTTGCATGTACCCATTTTTCTTCAAGTTTCAAATTGTTGAAATTCTTGCAGTGGAATATGATCATAGTGAGTCTAAATTTGTAAGCAGCAAGGCTTTTAGATTACGTACCTTTGGGAATTAACATAGTTTGAATGTTTGATGGCCAGTACCAAATTGGTCGAAATAATATTTATATTATTTTTTGAAAATAATCACAAAATCATGTTGACAAATCTTCTATATATCTGTACTAGGTTAGTAACCCGTGTACTACACAGGTTGAATTTAGGTTCATAATATTAGCTAAATATAAAAAAATTAATAAATTTAAAAATTATAAATGACATAATTCATTATAAAATATTAATTTATAATTTAATAAATTAAAGATGACAAATTCTTAATTTGTTTCCATAAAAAGACTTAAATTTTTGAGTTATCAACTCTACATTATGTTTGCCATTTGTTAAATAAAATTTTAATTTAGATAAAATTGGTAATTAGTCTTGATTGGTAATTTACTAAATTGTAATTGAATCTTGTATTGACATGTGGCATTGGTGATGTGGACAACTTAAAAAGAAGACATGGGAAAACATTTTATTGCTTTATTAGTATTAAGATAAGATTTATTTTATTCCATAATTGCTAATGCAACCCAAAAAGGAAATGTAGAAAATAATTAAGCCAGAAAATAAAGATCTGGGAATTGGTTGTGTTTATTTGGTGGTATTCCAGAACTTTAGAAAATTTTATATACTACAATTTGACCCGTCCAGTCGCGGTGATTTGTTTTTAAAGTGTGCTTATACCAGTCGTGGTGATTATTTTTAAAGTGTATTTATCGACGAATGTAAAAGAAATGTAAAGAAATTTTAAAGTGTATTTGTAGAGAAGGGGAAAGATCTATAGAAAACCAATAATTATCCAGAAAACCAAAAAACCAACCTTTTTTTCTCTATAACTTCTTCATATATTAATATTTTTTAAGATAATTTCACCAAAAATTCTATAATTTTATTAGCTTTATTTATGGGAAAAAAAAATTAAAAAATAAAAAGTTTAGTGATTTTTTATTATTGCATCATGCAATAGTACCAATAGTATTGCATAATGCATTATAATTAAAACTACTTAAAAACAAGAGACTTAACTTAAATATGAATGTGGTTTTATGCGAATAATGTAAAAAACAAAGAATTGACATTCATAAACCAATTTTATATTATTGTTGCATAGTGCAATATTAATTTCAAGCTAAAATCCGAATTTTATTTTATTTTAAAAAAAAACTCGAAAACGTTTTTAAAGTTTTTTCTTTTTCCAATATTCTTAAAATCATGAAAGAAACATATAAAAAAAGTTTAAAAAAAAATAATTTTTTTCCTTGGTTTTTTGGTTTTTTATAAAATATTAACCTTCAAACTCACTTTGATTTAACCAAAAGAAACATACAGAACTTAAGTCAATACGCAGGGAAGGCGGGCAACAAGCTGCGCCGCCAACCCCTTTTGAATAGCAAACCCTAGCCGTATAAAAACAACATTCTTCAATCTAGAAGTCGCACTATTCCCGCGCATGACTTTCTGGATCCTGTTCAACATGGCCACCGCCTCTGTCTCTAGATGGCCGAAGGTGTCAAAGGCGAAAGGAACAAACACATGTTGATTTTCGATGCACGCTTGCTCATGTTTGTTAACCTTTCCAGCGGCTGCCTTGGACGCCGCCTGACCTGCAGTGAAAGTGCTGGCCCTTAGCCCCACAAGAGGGGAAACCCCCGTCAAATCAACACAAGCGTGTTTCCCATTCTGCCACCCAAAAACAAGTATGTCGGCCGGCCGGAGAGTGGAACGCCCATCCCTGGGGTCAGACATGAAGTTGACAGGAGCTTCTTTCCTGGCTGAGATCCCAGCCCGCCTGAAGATGTCGAACAGAACGTCCCTTACTACATCATGACGATATTTAAAACCTGGGAGCTCTTTGCAGTGTACGGCGTGCTCCCCGAAGGAATCCAAACACACCTTGTTGCAGACGGGGCATTTTTCATCCACCGGGAACAGGGGAACCATGAGGCGGTACTTGAGAATGGCCCGGTATTCGACAGGCGACATGTGTTGCCCCAAGCCATCAATAGGGAGAGCATGGAGGAAATCCTGCGCATGTGGTTGTCGGAGGCAATCCCAAACGGCCTTTTGCCTAACTGTCATCTCAAAGTTTGCTTCCATCTCGAGCGTGCTTTTACCAAAGAGGGCATTCGCCAAAACGTGTTGGGCTTTTGGTGGGGCGATGTCCTTGTTGGTGAAACCGCTCAGATCAAAGCCCGGAATAATGTCATGGAGACCAGCTAAAGCATTCTCATAGTCAGGGCTCATGCCACAGCCCCCGCATTCCCGTAGAATATGGTCTTGTAGAGTCCAAGTTTGGGCACGCGAAGCCACAAAGGCGTACGAAGTTGCCTCGACCGCCGAATAAACCCCAAGACCCCCATGCCGAGTCGGCAAGGAGGCAAGACGCCATTGTAAGTCCCCAAAGAAGGGACCCCCACACACAACAATGTCCTCAACGGCCGTCCGCAAATCCTTATCAAAACCAACAGCTGCCGCCATCATGTGGGTGGGGGGGGGGCAAGTTCTTAGGCCAAAGAGAAGTTTGGCGAGCCCCATGCACGAACGAAGTAGGAGGAGTTCGCATTGAGGGTCGTCCAGCGTTGGGAGGAGGCGCATAAGATCGGCAGCATTAGAAGCCCTCCTCGCAGCCAGCCCCTGAATAAACTGGCCATCCCGACTAACAGCCCCCCCAAGGAGCTTCACCCCTTTGGTGGGCCTGCTGATGTCAGCAGGGAAGAGGCCCGGCCGAACTTTCTCGCCATCGCAGGATGGCCAAAAGAGTTCCGTCTTCCGAATATTAAGGGTCAGGCCCAACGACGGCCCTCTCTCGTTGATAATCCCGAGGGCCTTGGCAACCTCCCCAGAGTCCCCAATAATCGTACCATCGTCGAGGTACCAAGCATGGAGCAGCAGGCGACAATTGTCACGGATATGGTGCACAAGAGGGTGAAGGACGAGGGCAAACAGGAGGGGCCCCAATGGGTCACCCTGTTGGACCCCAGTAGTGGCCCATATATGATCGTCCCCCAGGTATAAGCGTGCAGGCTGCCCATATAGGAAGTCAACCCAAGGCGAAATGGACGGGCATCGAAGCCTGACCTCACGAAGAAGGGACGACCGATCAACCAGGTTGAAAGCATTGGAGAAATCGACCGTAAGCATAGCGAGCCCCCCATCACAATATCGTTCTTCAACCAGACGGTTGACGCTATGGAGAATGGCTTCGGCGCCGCCCGATACCCCAACCCCAAACTGGAAGTCGCCAAGGTAAGTAGCCATTGCCTTACAGACCCCTTGCATCGCAACCTTGGAGACCAACCGCCTCCAGATAGTGCCAACGGCAATAGGACGGATCCCGTTATCAGGCTTAAGGGAATACATTTTAATCTTGAAATATCAATGTCAATAAGGGAGGCGGTGTACCCACGGGTACCCCGGTTTCATCGGGCTTTTTGGCTACCACCCCCTTTTCGGTTACTTGCCATCAGGTAGTCTCCAAGGGTTATTACGGCTATTCCATACCGATAGAAACCGATAATGCATGTCTTTTCATCCGATAATGCATGTCTTTTCATCCGATAATGCATGTCTGGAAGAACATCACGTGAATACCTGCATTATTTTTGTGATGCTATACTTAAGCTATTAGTCGTTCCAAGAATGAGCACCATCATTATGACTTTAGAAGTGCAACCAACGTTGAGGATGTCAAATTTCTATTGAAGGCCAAACAGTTCCGTCAGTCAAAAGGTGTAAGTACTTAGGATCGTTTGTCCAAAACTATGAGGGCATTGATAGTGATGTGGCTCATCGCATCAGAGTGGGTTGGTGTCATTGGCGTGCAGCCACATGTGTACTCTGCGACCGAAGGTTCCCTGTTAAGTTGAAATGGAAATTCTATAAGGTTGCAGTCAGATCGGCAATTGGTTTATGTCTCTGATTGTTGGGCTATCAAGAAGAACCGGGGCGTAAGTTGAAAATGGATGAGATGAGGATGCTGAGGTGGATATGTGACCACACACAGTTGGGCAATGTTAAAATGAGGTCTTTCGGGAGAGAAGTGCTGTGATGAGTATCTCAGAGAATATACGTGAAGGGAGAATATGATGGTTTGGACACTTCAAGAGGAGGTAGTTTACGACGCCAGTTTGTTCGGTTGATAACATCATGGTCAAGGGGAGGAGAGGGAGAGGTAGACCTAAGCTGACGTGGATGGAGCGTACTAGGCTTGATTTGCTATACTTGCACCTCTCTGAGAATATAGTCGATGATAGAATCATGAAGACATAGGATTAAGATTAAGAAATCTTAGGGAATTCCATTTTATTTTTATTTATTTATCTACTTACCTATTTATATTTTTATATATTTATCTATCTATTTCCGTGTATTCACGCATTTATTTATTTATCTTTTTTATATTATTATCATTATTATTATTATTATTATTATTATTATTATTATTATTGTATTTTTTACTTTTATTTTATTTATCTTACTTGTTTACTTTTATTTGTATTATTATTATTATCTTTATTTTATTTTAATTTATCTTTTTTTTCTTGACATTGCTTTATGCTTGTGTTTCGGTGACAAAGATAGCCCTGGAAGCATCCTCTTTATCCTTCGGGGTAAAGGTAAGGTTTATCTACATTTTACTCTCCCAGATCCTACTAATAGTACTTAATGCTATTAGTAGAACTTTACTAGATATGATTATTGTTGTTTATTACTTTTTTCTCCATGTCTAAAAATTAACTATCAGTTTTATTATTTAAATTTGAGACACTAATATTCATAGTCATAAAATTTGAATAAATAACTATATAGTAAAACAGAAAGACTAATAATGTGTATATGTCATGTTGTTGTGAATTTGGGGTGGAATTGAAGACAATTAAGTAGATTGTCTAGGGACGTAGTTGTCTCAACATTTGTAAATCTTTTTTCCCTTGATTGAAGCATGCATTGTGTGATCGCTAGGTAGGTAGGGAGGGACCCAACAAATAGTTAAGCTGATTGTGAACCATGAATTTTGTGGCGACATAATATATATAATTGTATGATCCAGTTGGACCTGAAAACACACCCAACCTTCACATGGCATTGCCTCATCTCTCCATCTATATATATATATATATATATATATATATGCGTATCAAAAGCAACATTTGTGAGCAATATATATATATTTGATATCCTAGGATCGATCGATCGATAATCACATATATCTTCCTCATAATTAAATGATCATGATTTAATATAATTTTATTTTATAAAGTAAAATCTCATGTTTGATTATATATATAAGTTTAGATTTAGATTTAGATGATGCATGAAGTCAAAATTCCCCTTATATCTTGTTAAACATAATAAAATTATTATTTCTTCAAAATACAAAACCATTATGTTGTGAACTGATTTTGACATAGTTGTGATCATAATCGAATTAAGAACAAGTATATGTAAATTGCTATTGATTCACTACCGATTAGAAGAAATTAACAATCTTTTTTTTTTATGACCTAATCTTCATTTTCATTTTCTTTTTATACATGGATCTAGTGGATCCATGTGTTTTGAGTTGGGTTGTTTTCTTGGGCTTCTACAAGTTGGGCCATTCATAACACATTATGTATCGGATCACGTACTCTATCAATTTACCGGCACATATATATATGATATGGCACATTTTATAGCATTGTGTGTACACTTCACTGCTACTGAGTACGAATCTTTGTTAATTTTAGAGCCAAGGAACCTTAATCTTGCTGCCGTCACATACAAATTTTTTTTTTTTTGAATGTTAATGACGTCTACAATTACAATGTTTATTTAAAGGAATATAAACAAGTGTGGTTACAAGTGGAGAGCAGGGTGATGACGATGAGGCCCCTCTCAACATTTTAGCAAACGTATAATTTTCATTTACAAATAGATCAAAAAAATTTGGTAGGCCTCTTGTGTTTTTATCAAAGGCCCCTGACTTCTACAAACCCAATTGAGAGGCCCATTACAATTTCAAAAGTCCAACATCCGTAGTCCATACTTTCGTATTAATTATCATTTATGTTCATTTCTTCCAATTGACCGGCCCACGAGACCATCCGAGCTTAAAATCGATATTGGAGGCTAGGTTTGCATATTACAAGTTCTTTTATTACAGTTGCTTGTTGCCCGCCTTCCCTGCGTATTGACTTATTTCGTGTATGTTTCTTTTGATATTTTCATGTATGTTTCTTTTGATATGTTAAATGAGACACTGAGTTTCAAGATAAGAATTGCATGTTCAATATAGAGGAGCGATTGATGGACGTTTGGTTAATTTGTAGGTTTCAGATTCCAGAATCATACTGTTTGCAATCAAATTGTTGTTGACTTGATTCATTTTTAAGTTAGATTCTCTTTTATCATCACTTTTGGTTCAATTAGGTGCCACAAAAATCTCTTGTTTGTAACTTGAATCTATGATATTGCAAAAGTTTATATGAGGGATAGATATTTCCCTTATATCTTCTTAAACATGTTTGCAACTACAAGTGGCACTTATATCATCACCTTTCTTTTAAAAATTTACCTGCAAAACAAAACAAAACAAAACAAAACAAAACAAAACAAAACAAAACAAAACAAAACAAAAGAAAAAAAAAAAAAAAAAGAACGCAAGTATGCTTAATTAATTACGCATGTTATCAATTACATAACGCAAACAATAATGAATAATAACACAACCCGCCTATAAAAGTGAATAGTTCAAGAATATGTAATGTTCCTAAATCACACAAAACAAATTTTATAATAATGCATGCACAACTAAAGTTCAAACGTGCACTTACATCTAAAAGTCCATGTCCAATTGTTGCGCACTCTTTAACAGTATTTTTTGCAGCATCATCTCCAATTACCGTATTGATACCCAGACAGTTTTTGAAGGCACAATAAATCTCATCTTGAACATCATTAAACATTGGCCTCGTATATATCCTCGCAGCTTGTTCTTCAAGAACAAATTCAGTCCACATATCAGGAAATGCATATCTTGAATCATGGTCGTTCTTACGATGAGTGTGCCTTTGAATCTCAAGAGAGGATTTATAATGGTTAAAAAACTCAAGAAGCGTCATCTGTTAATTTGTGACTTGACAAAATAAATGATTCTCACTCTCAGACCTTAATGTTGTATGCATAAGCCCAGACATCTACTCGTCACAAAAATATGCAGAAATCCACATCTATCTCATCTCAAAAACATTTCTAAGCCACTTGTTTGAAATCAAATCATAATCATTTTTTTCCGCTAAGCATAAAAAAACCTCAGGGTCAATAAAATCCATCCAAACAATGGTACATATTGCCTCTTTGAAATCCCCGTCATTACATAAAGCAGTGCCCACCTGTTAAACAAATTGTTGGAAAATCACGTAATTATTATAATATAATAACGCATGTGACTTATAAAATTTTGCAATTAGTATAGTATAATAATGCATGCAACTTATAAAATCACGCAATTACTATAGTATAATAACGCATGGTATTTATAAAATTACGTAAGCTATATTAATAACAACACAAGTATTTTCACAACAAAAGTGATTACGCTCTTCAACAAACTTATAAAAATAGAGAAACCACACTGTTTCGTGTATTTCAAATAAAAGTTATAACCTTTCTCTAATGACAAGAAAATCATGTATTCTGCAGGTTTGATTGTTAAAGGAATAGATGAAATCAGGGGCGGACCTATAATAGGCCCAGGGGGTCCCCGTGGACCCCCTCAACTTCATACGTAAAGTGAAAATTATATGAGCGGTTTTGAAAGAAAAAAAAAGAATTCTTAACGGGTGAGTCAATAAATAAATATTTTCGTAAAAAATAAACAAAGATTGCTACTAGTTCAGTGGTAAGACCGTTCCCCTACTTTGAAGGAGCGCAGGTTCAAGTCCTGGCCTCTTCATATTATTTTTTTTCGTAGTTTTTATTTTTAATTTAAGTAAACATAAAATCTATAAGTCCATTTACAATTCTTTCATTTTCACATCTCAATTAAAGGGGCAAACATCAACACCCCTTTTATAATTAATTATTATAGAGTATAGCAATATATATATTTTTTTATCGCCAAACAAATTTTATTAAAGGGGCAAACATCTATATATCTATATGCTGTAATATTTAAATAAAATTATTAATTTCATAAAAAACAAAAATGTTGATCATCTTCATTTCTTCTATGATATTTTTATTGAAATTTTCCGCCATCCTTATTTTTTCTATATTATTTAAATTTTAATGACAATATCTATTTTGTTTTCGTGTCGTATTTGTCTTATGTGATCAACCCTATCCAAACCGAATTTCTTTATGTATATCACTAAAATATCTAAAATGGTGTCTCCGTAAAAAAAATTATGGACCTCCTCAAAAACTTTTCTAGTTCCGCCCCTGGATGAAATGAAACATTCCTCTTGTAAGTTCTCTGCATACACATATGAGGCATATTATAAATAGAACAAATAATGCAACTAAAAAAAACGAATCGATAATCACGCAAATTATGAAACATAATCGAGCAAATGTGATATTATTATGTCATCCAAAATCATGCAAAATTATGAAACATCATTACGCAAAATGTAATTTTATTTACACATGCATATGCGTGTAAATAAACATTCATGCATGTAAAAATATAACGGGGCCAATAGATATATTCAGCTTAAACGCACACGTAATCACACATCAAATTATGCTAAAACACAACATATGTACGAGTAATTACGCAAATGTAATTTTACTATCTATAGGCATGCATATGTCTGTAAATAAACATTCACGCATATAACCAAAATCTAACGTAGATCCTAGTATATATTCAGAATAAACGAACTAGGTAATAACTCATCAAATTATGCAAAAACACGATCAACGTACAGGTGCTGCGCAAATCAGCAAAATAAACAGGTTATATCATCTATAAACATAGAAAAGCAATACAATCTACACAAAACACAAAAACATCGCCTGATTAATCTAATAGAATGTAATGAATTCATTTTAATTCACAAAAACCTATGATCTAAATACTAGTTCGATGAAACAAATACACGCTGTTCCAAACTACATCCAATTACAAAAATGAAACGCTTCAATAATCAGAACTTGCAACACATAAAACTAAATTCATACAAATTATATCGTGATGTAGGTATAGGTATATATATAAAATCAATTTCTCCATACAGCTCAATATAGGAATCCAGATATACTCTTCAACAATTCAAACCAAGTTCTATTGTGATTTCATTCTAATTTCATATTTATACATGTGAATTCAAAAGTAATGATCATCAAATATAAACCGACCCCGGATCATTAGAGCGTATGAAATCACACAAGAAATACCATTTAAACAAGAAAAATGACCAAAAAGGCCCACCGTGTAAAAAAATTAAAAATTCATCTATTCGTCCCTCCTGCCTTCTTACGGAAAAATCCATTTGTATCAGATCTTTCACCTATATATGTATATATCAACCAACTAGGTCATGTCCTGGTGGCATTGGTGATGATGAGATACTAGTTCGATCTTTGAGCTCACAGGTTTTACAACCCGACCGTTTGTGGAGGTGGATTTTTTTCTAGAATGGACTCGACTAATAGCCTGGGTTACCCGCACGGTCTGTGCTCACAGCATGTCATAGTTAACACCGTTATGCCAGGTGTTCACCTCTGGATGGCCTGATTGAAGTTCAATGTCGTTCAATACATATATACATACATATATATATATATATATATATATATATATATATATATAGGGAGAGGATCATTTGAGAACCAATTGGGTTTGAGAACTAAAAAGAACTATTCTAAGCCACTAGTTTATATATATGGAAAACCTCCCCATGAATCATAGTGGTCCCCACCTGAAATTAGTGGTTGAGATTTAGTCATCAAAAGTTCTCAAAACAAAAAGTTTTCATTTGAACCTAACCTATATATATATATATATATATATATATATATATATATATATATACATATATATATATATATATCAATACTATACATAAATTAAAAAGAATAAAATAATTAATTTTGAGGTGTAATTTAAAAATAAATAATGTCATATAAAAGATGTTATAGACGTTTAAATTTTTTTAAAAGAACTTGAAATAAGTTCACAATTGTAAGTTATACCAATTTTATCATTTCAGCTCTTTCCATGTCTCTTTTCACGCTTAAAATTTACTTTTCTTAAATCTAAATAACATCTAAACCATTCATTCCTAGTATTAATGGTTCAAATGTCTTCGTACGCTTTATAAGCAAAACCCTCTTTGTATTTTAAAGTTTCACCAATATATATATATAATAATTGAAAATTGGATTGCGGCCATTAGAGGTAATCTAAACCAACTAACTACTCATTTTGGTGTGTTTTGTGGCCTTGAGGTGGTTGAATGAAATTGCCGTTAAAAAAACTAACTACTTACGGTTTAAGTACAAAGTGGAATGTATGTTTTATGTCGGAATCATTGTATTGGCGTCAAGCGTAGAAACTTTGACTAAAAGTGGTTTATCCATCAATTTACATCCATCGGCTGCTATATATAATTAGTTTGAAACTGGTCCGTACCTGGCCTTTTTCTAATTCAATAACGATCAACTAGTGAATAATTAACTAGTTTGATCATTTCATTATATTAATCATAACGTGGTACGAAAATATTACTAATGAATATACCAGATTACACCTGCCATATACCCTCCAGCCGTCTATGTTGGCTAGTTTCTCAAAACATGCATATTTCGGGAAATAAACAAATCAAAAAACAAGACAATATGACACATCACCACACTTGCTTCGCTCGTGTAGGAGGATCAACTCAACTAGATTTCGATTCACAACTGTTCCGTAAGTTAAGGTGGAAGGGGCGGTGCGTGGAGTAACATCTCTAAATCGTGGTCATTACTGGAAAGGAAGAGAGAAAAATGTAGATATTTTTCTAAGTGCCTAGAGGGATATGGCCGTATCGGGTCGGATCAGGTTGTTTCCAGAAACTATCATACCCAAGGTGAGTTAGATTGCACATGCAAAGTTTGAAGTAATTCCATTTCGAGTTAATGATGATCTTGATGATGATCTAAGCTTTAGATCATTACATGCAGGCAAGAATTGTGTTGCTAGTAATCATCAGAAGATTATATCAGATTCATAGTAGAGATTGGATCATTTGATAGTGATGAGTACAAGTTTTTATGGTCATAGTACAAGTACACCATCCATGAACTTGTTTTTGGTAAATTGTTGGTTTAGGAACGATTTCAGTGGGTTTCATGACCAGAAATGAACTCATATTGACTAAATAGAAGATTTGATAAAGAAATCATAGGTTAAAACCAATTGAAATCAGTCAAATGACCAAATTGTACAGCTGTCAAATGAACAATAGAGTCATATTCGATAAACCATAAAACTGTTGACAAGGGACATACGCCCATAATAGAGCCTGTTAAAAACTACATCAGACCACTAAGTGTGAGGTGTACGCTCAACTTGAGGTGTACTTTCTAGATGGGGATCGTGACTTATTCCTGTTGTATTCTGATTGGTTGAATGTGCACATATAATAGACGCGTGACACATGGTATAATTGTCTAAATCGGTCCTCACGTATGGTGTGGGTTTGGGCCTGACTCGTGTTAACACTTTAAGTGTGTGGGCCTGACCCAGCCCGTAGAAGGCTAGTAAAAATAGACTATAGATCTATCTTCATTAAAAGTCACGTTATATAGGATACATATAAATACTAGGGTTGGATCAATTAGGAAGTTGATTTTGCCTAACAAGAATAGGAACTAACTAAACTTTAACTTGTGGTACAATTAAGAAATAAGAGATAAAGACATTTTAGTCCTAAAACAAAACAACATAAATCATGTTGTTTTCAATGTAAAACATTACATTTTTTAATGCAAACAACACAATTAACCGTGTTGTTTTATTTTAAAAAGTACATAAAATGTGTTGTTTTAATACAAACAACATAGAAAAGTTGTTATAACGCAAAATAGCACGTGCAATGTAAATAAGTACAAATCATATTGTTTTGACGTAAAACAGTACAATTTTTATAATCAGTACACGTTTTTGAAAACCAATACAGTTTCACAAATTAGTACATTTTTTAAAAGAAAATAATAATTTTAGTTTTTTTATATATCAATATTAAACTCAAATTAAAGAAAAAAAAGTGCTCGATTTATGGTATAAATTTTATAAAAAAAGTGAGGGGAACTTAAAAATAATCAACAAAAGAGGTTCTACAAAAAATACCCTCATACCTCTTCTTTTTCTCATATTTTATTATACTTAAATCTCAACCTTTGAATTATAAAATTGATGGATCTGACCTCTTTCTATTATTATAAGCAAATGTTTTTTTAGTGGATTCAAGCCCTGTAAATATTTATTGTTTTAGCCTAACAAATTTGAAGAATAAGAGTTCGTTAGGGTGGGCGGTATGCTCTCGGCATACCCCATTGGCAAACTCGTTTTTTCGACAAACTCAATCGGCGACCACACTCTCCCAATCGGCAAACCTCAATTCGGTAAACTCCAACCAATATTCGGTGAACTTTTGCCGAACGTTGCCGAATATTTGTGTGTGTGTGTAAAATCGTTTTTTCTTCCAAAGTTTGCCTAAAACTTTTCTACAAACCATACCATCCACAAAACATCCAAAAAGTGAAACTTTTTTCTCTCACCATCTCATTAGTTAAAAAGTTTGTCTAAACTGTTTTTTACAAACCATACCGCCACCTGTAACGTTTATATTACAATACTGAATTAACCATGAAGGCTAAGGCTATCGATGTCAAGTTTTAGATTGTCCATCAGTGTAATGTTAGAAGAGACAAAAAGAAAATATATCTTTAATCTTAAACATTGCCGACTGATAAACTCCCTTAGTCCCTTTTCCGAAATATGATTTCAATTTTACTGTAAAATACATTTTAAAAATCTGGCTTCATAAGGTGAACTATGTATGTTCATTGTTCAAAGCATCTGAATATTGAAGTATTGAATTAAGTAATGTATAACTTATGGCTTCTTCTATCGCCATGTTATAGAGTATAGACTGTTTGCCATAATTGATTGTTAAATTTATATTAAATTAGCCACGTTTTCCTTCAACCGAAAGTAATCTTTGGTTCTTTTACGATTTAAAACAAATTAATTATATGATTTTATTATGAATATCTTTATGTTTACATTTTAATAAAAGATTAATTTGGGTGTTACATGTTTCTTCTCTAGCGTATCCATCTAATTTTTGTCAATTTGTCAACATCATGCAATTTTAGTTTTTTTTCTAAATTTAATATTTCAACTTTCCCAATCTAATATTCAACTTATGATAATCTAATCATGTACTGACGTTTCTGTCGTCGGTTGGGATGTGACAATCACCACTCTCATCTTGACCATCTAATCTTTTCTTTAACTCTTTAGAATTTTTAGAGCAGCAAGTATCTCCTCCATAGAGAGAGTATCTCGACCATATATCAAAGTCTCAGCCTTATTTTGAATTCTTCACTTTAAGAGATGTAGCTGTTAATTTTTGAATTTCTAATAATAGTTACTAATATTTATTAATTAAAAAATGTCAACCATACGAGATTTAAACAAATATTTACACAATAATGTCTTTTGTTTAATAATATCGTTTTCCTGGGCGAATTGGTAAGTTAGCTGCTCTATATGACAATGAATGCTTGAAGATCAAAGTCAAAGATGAAAATGAATGGAACATGAATGTTCAGGCAGAAAAATGGCGAAAGTCCATCAGGTATGTTAATCTCCCATCTTTATTTTTATCTTCAAGGTGGAAATACTTTATTTATGGACCTTTTATAAATATTTGATATCATATAACTTTAAATATTAATGGTAAAACAATTGTTTGTGATTTATCCAACAAGGCTTATAGTCAATGGATGGCGTACGTGAGTTGATGAAACACGAACTAATATTCGTTGGCTATGTTTCTGCTTTCAGAAGGTCTGCATTCTACAATATGTTGGTTGTTAACTTCAAAATAAAAATTGGTAGAGTAGATTTCCATCATTTTACTAGACACAAATATTAGTTTATCTTATCTTTATCTTATAACTTATTGTTCATGTATTCTAGTGTTTGAACTGAGGTTCATATTTTCTTATGATCTTTGCAAAAAAACAAATGCTTTTACATTTAAATACATGTGTTTTTTCGTTGAAAATTTATTATTTATTATGATTAATATTTCAATTCAGTACTAAGAAAGTTGTCATTGTTAATGTTCTTACTGTTATACATTGGTTTAGTCTATTTTCAACCCTACTCTATTATTTAACATACTATATGAATTTAAATACAGGAAGGACATTAATAACAAATCAAAGTAAATGGAAGAAGAGAGTTAACAAAAAAATAACAAAAACAAAAAAAATTAGAATTCTAAAATCTTAATGTTATTATTGTAAAGGTCAACACCTATGTAAACTAGTAATAATAACTTCTCTGAGTTTGTTTATCCTCTTCAACATGTTTTAGTTATCTTTTAGCATCCTCACAAAATTCAAGTAATCATGAATAAAATAACTTATGTTATTGTAATAGTCAACACCTCTGTATAACAAGATCATTAAGCAATTATTATTCTTATTGCCGAATCTACACATGATAAATTCCTATTGCGATGATTCTTAAATATAAACGAACAGATTCTTAGTTTAACAAAACCAAAATTGATATAGAATTATGCCATTCATAATTTTTAGACCTATTTTTTTGTAGTTATCTCAGATTCTGAACCTTTATTAAATATGTGTAGTACACATGTTACTAACTTAGTATTTTATATAAATGCATCGTTTCTTCTAGTAGTAGGGAGAGGGCGGAGTTGTCTATTCATGCCATGTCACCACGAACGTAGATAACCGATGCTACCACCAAACATCACTCACCCTTTTGCGTGACGGCTGAGAAGTGGCAATTCATGACCATAGTACGATGACATCATCGAGGAGAGAGACAATTTTTTATTCTATTTATTTTATTGTCTTCTCATTTTCTCCTATGCACGAGATTGATGGTTGCATAGATAAATTTAAAGCGGACTTCGTTATTAAAAGCTTTAGACTAAGGAATTAATTCATTTCTTTGATATATATGTACATGATACTAGGATTTATACTAGTATTCTTTTTGTTTCTTCTACCTTAGTGTATAATCTGTAAATTCACTGAATGTGAAAAGTGCATTCTTGAATGGTGAATTAGATGAAAAGATATACATGTAACCTAAAGATTTGTATTCCCTGGGTAAACACAAAGCGTGTATGCTCTATTGAGGTGACTTTATCTAATAGGTTATTTCTGAATTAAATAGATAAATGTGAATATAACATATTTAACTATGATATGAAGGATATGAAGGATCTGGGGGAGACGGTTCTTCTAAGAATAAGGAAATTGGAGTAACAAGGGAATATATTATTCTCTAGTAAAGCTTTTAAAGATCCTAATATCAAACTTGTGTTTAATCAAGGAGAATTTATTTCAAAAATGGAACTCTAAAAATGTATCAAGTGTGATAGTAATGACTAAGGATTTTAGTCGGGTGTATAATAGAAAGTCTAGACGGTTATATATATAATTTTAGGTTCAAATGATAAGTTTTTGTTTTGAGAATTTTTTAGAACCAAATCTCAACCAATAATTTCAGGTGAGGACCAGTTTAATTCATGAGGATGTTTTTCGTATATATAAACTAGTGGCTTATATTGGCTCTCAAAACCAATTGTTTGTGATTTATCCAACAAGGCTTATAGTCAATGGATGGCGTACGTGAGATGATGAAACACGAACTAATATTTGTTGGCTATGTGTTCTGCTTTTAGAAGGTCTGCATTCTACACACACACACACATATATATATATATATGTATATATATATAGGGTGGGGTTCATTGTAGATATTTTCACATGTGAAATAACTTTTTTTTTACATAAGAAATTTTTTGAATAATGAGAAAAAAGAAGAAAAGGAAAAATAAAATTAATCAATTAAAACCATTAGCTTGATCTAATGGTGGAAAAATGTGTTTATATGTCTACACTTATGCGTTGTTTACAATAAACTTTTCAATATATATATATACATATATATATATATGCATTATCGATGACACGATTTATGAGCTCATCATGCATGGTGTGATATCTGTTTAGATTGTAATTATTGAATAGTTTGTTTTGAAAGTGTTTACACAACTCGTAGTATAATTCAAATAATTTTCGATTTCGTCTACAGTTTTGGTTCGATTTCTATAACAGGGATAATTACACAAGTTGCACTTAAGTTTTGTATTATCCTGTTTTATGCCTACGTGCTACTAATAATAATATTTGAATAGTAAATCTGATAATAATAATAATAATAATAATAACCACTAAATATTAAGGCTAAAATAAAAGATGAGTTACTATTTTCGATTCCCCGTAATTAATTAACATCTTAGGAGTGTTAGTTGAGGATGACTAATAATCTAATATATAGAATTTTAATTTGTAAGGGCAAGGGGTATACCGCTTGTTAGCCGGCGTTAAAGCCTATGTGGCAAATCTTGGTGGCGCCAAAACCATTTCCACCATGGCGTGATGATGGTGTGATACTTGGCGGCATGAAGTTTATCACGGCGTGGAGGGGAGAAAGCTTGTGGCTTTGTCCAATCAAAAGATTACATGTATTTTTTATTTTATATTTTTATGTTTAATACCACAAACCATATCACACCATGTATACCCCTCCAATAATATAATGTTAAAAGTCCAGTTATCACCCTTTAACACATAACACCACATGGGTATACCACATACCTAACATCAAAGTTAAACCATTTTTCTACCTATTAAAGTATAATATTTTACTAACACTTAAAAACTGATCGAAAGCAGTTGGCATTTAAGAACTATATAATTATAATTATATTATATATGTTAAGTACGTAGTTTTTGACTACTAATTTTGGTCAGCACGAACACACTAAATATTGACCGGCGGCTGCCCTCCATTCTTATATATTCTGTCTATATATACACACTAATTAATCTCCTCAAAACACGATAATTAATCCAATTCCAATTTGCTGATCACAAAACTAAAAACAGGCCAACATGAGGGACAGATCAACCGACCATGTCACGTCCGCCCCGATAACGCCGTCATCCTCCGCCCTTTCATCACAACTCCACTCTCCGTCCTTATCCCGATCACCACTCCTCCACTCACCCGACCACCCTCAAACCACCACCACCACCAAACCCAAAACCACCACCGGCCACAAGATCACCTTTTCAAACACGCCACCCGTGGTCTCAGCTCCTCCTTCACAGATGCACTCGCCATCTATGTCGCGCTCTCCCTTGTTTCTTGGGACGCCAGACCGACCGGTGACCATGCCGCCTAGCGGGGCTAGAACACCCATGGCTTATATAAGGTCTAGGAATTTGACACCAAGGTTTTTGACGCCCCTGGGAAGTCCCTTAAGGAAGGCTCTTCATCTTACCAAATTGGACCCCACTGATGCCTGGCTGCCTATTACTGAATCAAGAAATGGAAATGCTTATTATGCAGCTTTTCATACGCTGTGTTCTGGGATTGGGATTCAGGCACTGGTTCTTCCGGTTGCTTTCACTGTTCTTGGCTGGTAATTAATCTATTAATTTACTCACGATATATATTCCCTTTTTTTTTTAAAGGTTGTTTGTAGCTTCGTCAAACGGTCGTTTAAAGGTTAAGACTTGCGTGTTGAGCGGTAGGTGGCATAGGATTAATAGGGACAAAAGTGACTATCTCAAACCTAGTCTTTGTTTAGCAGTGGGTGGCACAGGACTAGTAGGGCCCTTGTTTGTTTTTTGAACGTCGTTTAGCACTACTCTAACTTTTAATATCCCAGTAGACTTTCTGAGACGAGATTACAACCGTCCATACTGCCTTTGAATACAATTAAAGAGAAAACCAAAGACTTACGAAAACTAGCTACTTTGAGTCAGGTTTTAAACTCGACCTCAAGAATCTCAAACCCACAACCATCATCCCCAATTAAGTTGCAAGTAGGGCCCTTGTTTGTAACTAAACTTGTAAAGTTTTTACTTATTTTTAATATTCTTGTGACAGGGCTTGGGGAGTCATAGCGTTGACTTTGGCTTTCATATGGCAACTTTACACTCTGTATTTGCTTGTAAATCTTCATGAATCTACAGAGACTGGGGTGCGATACAGCAGATACATGCAACTCGCAAATGCGGCATTTGGTAAGCATTTTACACAAAAAGGACACAATATACATGTCAGTGACAATCTAATCTACCTTACATAATTTTGTTTGAGGTCGCATCTTACAGCAGTTTGAGTCTAGGGATTGCGTCATACCCCATCTACTTTTGAACACTCGTTTGTGGTTTTAATCGAATGCTCATTTACGTTCCTAGTGATTTGTATGAGTTTGCTGGTGGCATATAGTAAAGTTATGTGTAGTCATAACATCCACTGAGAGACATTGTACGCCATTACATGTTTTGTATTTGATTAGTCAAACTTTTTGACTCTAAACAAAGGTTAATTATGTAATTCTCTTATATATAGGGTTCTTTTCATGAAAGCTAAAAGAAATTTCTATTATAAATTCTTAGACATGTAAACTTATAATACCTAACCTAAAGTATCTAATTTAACTAATCATAATTTGTCTCTTAATTAATTAGGTGAAAGGTTAGGGAAAATGCTAGCCCTATTTCCTATCATGTACTTGTCCGCGGGCACATGTACCGCTTTGATCATTATCGGTGGATCGACCTCCAAGATATTCTTCCAGGTCGTGTGCGCCGCCAACGAGTGCAAAGCAGAGACGCTCACGACTGTGGAATGGTACTTGGTGTTCACTTGTGGTGCGGTGCTACTGTCCCAACTACCCAATCTAAACTCGATAGCCGGGATTTCACTCGTTGGGGCAGTTACGGCCGTTGGATATTGCACGACGATATGGGCCGTCTCTGTGTCCGAAGGCAGACTACCAAATGTTTCATATAATCCGATTAGGATCGGAAGTGAGGTCTCTAAAGTTTTCGATGTCCTAAATGCCCTTGGTATCATTTCCTTCGCATTTAGAGGACACAATCTCATATTGGAAATTCAGGTAATTTTTTATTTATATGTCTTATATTATTTATTAGTTTAATACTTCATGTGCTTTTATCCTCGTATTACTAGAAAGTATATTATGATAACATACATGCATGTATACTTTGATTTTATATCTGTTATATATATATATATTAATCAACAAATGGATATGATATCAAAATGATGTCACAATTTCCTAGGGAGAGATTGTATCGAGCTGTGTATACCTTTGTCATCATCATTGACCAATGACCCATGGTTGCTTTGACCGTTCTAATTTGGTGGGCTAGTATTATAAAATTCAAAACATGTGAATTTTTAATAAGTATTTGTCTCTTTAACAGTATCGATGAAGATAACTCAAAAAGATTCAATTAGCAAATAAATGATTAGTTCTTTAATTTTAATATATGTCATATATAAAAGGTTATTGATGAACTAAATTGTTTTTTATGTTCAAATGGTCTAGATGATCGAGTTCGGGTCACCATCAATATTATTATAGATGTTATAGTTTTGTATCTACTAATTCGTCATATATACTTACTGTGATCATTATATTATATTATATAATTAATTAAAAGATGCATGTATTATTCCCTAGCCTTGATCATATTTCAGGCCACCATGCCCTCAAGTGAAAAGCATCCATCAACTGTACCAATGTGGAAGGGTGTCAAAGTTTCATACACACTAATTGCATTGTGTTTGTTCCCACTTGCAGTAGGAGGCTATTGGGCTTATGGTCAATTGGTAAGTAACGACATATCTTGATCACTATTAATATATTGTGCCTGTTCTATAATAAGAGTACGTATATATGTAATGTAGTAGTGAAAAACCTAGCTATTTATTTTATAAACTGATCATTTGCATGTTTTTGTTGGACTACGTACAGATTCCACCAAGCGGAATGTTGACCGCGCTGTTCGCTTACCACTCACAGGACGTGGCGAAATCAGTCTTAGGATTAATAAGCATACTGGTGATCGTGAACGCCCTCAGCTCGTTCCAGATCTACGGAATGCCAATATTTGACGAGTTGGAGTCTGTATACGTGATGAGGTTCAAAAGGCCATGTCCGTGGTGGCTAAGGGCGATCATAAGAGCGGTGTTTGGATTCTCGTGTTTCTTTCTGGGGGTGGCAATCCCGTTTCTAGCGAGCCTGGCTGGGTTGGTCGGGGGGATCGCGTTGCCTGTGACATTGGTGTACCCATGCCTCATGTGGCTCAAGGTCAAGAAACCGAAGGTGTACGGACCCACATGGTGGCTAAATTGGGTGCTTGTGATAGTTGGAATGATCTTAAGTGGGCTGCTGATTGCAGCTGGGGTTTATGTCGTTATAGACAACGGTATCAAGTTTAATTTCTTTAAACCAGAGTGAGTGACCATGTGAGTGTTGTACGTTATTAAAACCCAATTTGTATGTGTTTATTTGTTTTGAGGTTGTAGGCGGACAACAATATTTGTTCATTTACTACCTCTATTATCAAATAAAATTAAGTTGTATCCTTCTCTTTTTTTAACAGCAATTTCTAGCTACAATTAATAAATGTCATAGACAATCAATACCAAGCACGCACAAACCCACGATCCTTGTATTGTTAATTTGAAGAAAGTTACAAAACTCTATGAAAAAACTTATAAACATCAATCTATCTATTAAATAAACTTAAATAAATAGTTAAAAGACTTATCCATTAAATAACTGTCAATTCCCCCATAATCTTGGTGTCTTGTTCCTCCCAAGTCCATCAACCCAAGAAATTCTCTCATCTCTTTGAATTTAAGTCTTGGTGAAGCTTTAACGAAGGTATTGACACTTTCAAGAGAAACTTAATCATAATGGAGCCCATAGCGAAATAAAAATTTTGGGCCTTTTCTAATACTTTATATACTTACGTGGCACCTATTATTATTTTTCAGAAATAAGGAAAGAATAAAAGACCTTTTTTTAACTACAAACATCCAGATATCCGAGAGTCTCATCATAACAAACAATGTTACAAGATCGAATGAAACATATATACACAAGATCAACCTTTTACCTTTTATACACCAATTCAGTTGAATAACACCCATCTTTGCAACTTTTCTTATTAATAGTAAGTCTAATGAAAATTAAAACAATGTGTTTTATGAAGTTTACATTAAAACATGTCTAAATATTAGAACTATCAAAATTTCAACTCCACAAGTGACACTAACTACTTATTAACGGTTTAATCTTGCTACATATTCCATATGTTTCTTCAGTCACTAACACCTATCTTATCCTATTTCATGTACGTGCTTTTCACCCCATCCATTGATTGGTTTAATGTGGGTACTCCTACATACATTTTCCTTGAACAACTAAAACACCCATTTACACCATCCCCAAGTGTCTTGAACTTGAGTCTTGTTAAAACGTAGGATGCAGTCAACAATGTTGATGGAAATAAAGTTGGGGTGGT
>JBCNJP010000011.1:145499-181157 GCA_039602395.1 Deinandra increscens subsp. villosa
TGAAAATTTTCTGTTTTAGTTTGTTAAGCTTGGATTAGATGTTAATAAGTTGTTAGAAGCATTGGGTTAAGTAGTCCGTTCAATTTCATTCCTCTTTCAGTTTTTGTTTATGTAATCGATTTTTATTTTCTTCAATAATACTTAGCGATTACATTTGTCAGTTTCTTTGGTGTTCTACTAATTTGATATAAGTGGTATCAGAGTCACGGTTGCAGCTTGAATTCAAAGAAGGATCAAATCAATTGGTGTTCTAATAGTGAAATTGAAGATGGTATCGACTAAATTTGAGATTGAGAAATTTACAGGCAAGAATGATTTTGGTTTATGGTGTGTCAAGATGAAAGCCCTTTTGTTGCATCAAGGTGTTGTTGATGCCCTGCTCGGTGAATCCTAGTTACCCGAAGGTCTCAGTGAAAAGGAGAAGAAGGATGTCCTTGAGAAGGCGCATAGCGTTATCATAATGAGTTTGGGTGATCGTATGCTTCACGAGGTTACAAAAGAGAAGACAACAACCAATATATGGACGGAATTGGAGAGCATGTACATGATGAAATCTCTGGCTAATCGGCTTTACATGAAGAAGAGGTTGTATACATTCCATATGACATCAGCTCAATCACTAGAAGATCACACTGATGGTTTAAATAAGCTTGTTCTGGATCTTGAAAACATTGAAGTTGTCATAGAAAATGAAGATCAGCCAATACTGTTTTCAACTTCGTGGCTTAATTCATATGAAATTTTGTTGATACTTTGATGTATGGTCTTGCACCAAAAATCTTAAAATAATATTGTCTTTGATTCTGAAAAAGAAATTGATATTTCGAAAAAAAAAATTAGTGAACATGTGAATTATTAGTGCACATGTGCACCATTTTCATTAGTACTACACAAATGAGAATTGTCATGTGAAAACATATTGTTTAGGTTAAAAACATTTAAAAAAACTAAAATATTCATAGAACTAATGATAATTCTACATATGCACTATAACTATTAGTTATAGTGCACATGTGTAGCATAAAATTTAAAAAATTTTAAAACGTTTAATATATTTTCAGAGTTAAAGATAACACAATTATAAGATTTATGGTGCAATTTCTCTTTTAAAAATATTAATGTATACGACACATATAAAGTGCTTTTTTATTAGTGCACATGTGCACTAAAAAAAACCACGAAAAACTAACAAAATTATAACGTATTTGATGCGATTTTAAAAAAAAAACATTAACGCATACTATATGTATGAGTTTTATTATTAGTGCACATGTGCACTAATAAAAAAACGACGAGACGTTAAATTTTTTTTTAATTTTTTCCCAGAATTAAAGAACTCATAATTGTAAGGTTTCTGGTGCAAATTTTTTAAAAAAATATGATCGTATGAAAAAGTTATGAAGGTTTTAGTATTAGTTTTTAGGTTTTCGCAAAAAGATGTGGTTTTTTACATGATCCTTACCCTATATATATATATATATATATATATATATATAAGGAAAGGATTATGCAAAAACGCATATATTTTGCGAAAACGCGAAAACCATCTTAAAACCAATATAACATTTTCATACGTTAATATATTTTTTAAAATTTTTCACCAAAAGTCTTATAATTATGTTATCTTTAATTCTATAAAAACAAAAAATAAAAAGTTAACGTTTTTTTATTTTTTATTTTTTTCTGTGATACACATGTGTACCACAAAAAAAAACTCATACTTTAGTATGAGTTAATATTTGTTTTCTCTAAGACGCACCATATATGTTATATTTCTGTCATTTTTTGTGTTTTTTTGAATGATACACATGTATACCACACCAAAAAAATCCTCATATATGTGGTATACATTACTATTTTAAAAGAAATTGCACCAAAAGTCTTATAGTTATGTTATTTTTATATCAAATGAAAAAAATAACACTTTATAACTTTTTTTAATTATATGTTGCACATGTGCACTATGTTTCATTATCATTAGTACCATAAATGTTTTAGTGTTTTTAATATGTCTTTAACATAAGGAGTGTTTTTATACATGATAATTCGTTTTTGTACAGTAATAATGATGATGATACACATGTGTATCACACGAAAAAAACCGTTAATTTTTTTTAAACATTTGGCGCTAATTTTATGAAAAAACATTAACGTATGAAGAAGTTATGTAGGTTTTAATATTGGTTTTCGCGTTTTCGCAATATAAAGGGTTTTCGCAGGATCCTTCCTCTATATATATAATGGGGAAAATTATGGTACAAATTAAGACACTTTTTCGTGCGAAGGTACGAAGTAAGGCTAAAATTGTTTGTGTGCGTTTGATGATAATCACGCAAACTATATTTAATAATCAAGCAAGGGTATGAGAACACATAGACGAGTTTAAAAAAAAGTTTTAGAAAAAAAGATAGCAATACTATACTCGAATTAAAAATAATTAAATGCTTAATTTTATGGTGTACTTTTTTTAAAGTGTGTCATATAAAAAGGTTAGAGGGAACTTGAAAAAGTATACAACGGTAGATTATACCCATTTTACCCCTCCAAGTCTCTCTATGCTTATTTTTTTTTGTTTACATCTAAATTAGATCTAACTAGATCTAAACCATTAACTAATGGGAAAAACACCAAAATAACCTTTGTTGACTTTGAAAACTGAGTTTTGATCAGCTGACTTTATTTGCACCAAAATGACCTTTTCAACTCCGAGCCTAACTCCTAACCATATATTTGCACCAAAATGACCTTGACACATCATCATCTTCTTCAACTTTACTCTGCATTTTTTCACTCTCTCTCTCTCTCTCATCACCTAAACCCAAAACCAACAAAGAATTCCGGCGACCATTTAACTCAACATTTCGGCCACTATACTCAACGATAAATCACGTGCGACCCGTCTACGAACTCCTCTCGATCATACGAACACAATGGGACTAGCCTTAACCACCGATGTGCACTGACTCGAAAACCCAAAAATGCTCCTATCGTTTCCGGCGAAACATAAGCGTATGATCTCATTAAACTCTTAGAAAGTTCATGTTTTTTTTTATCCAGCTCGATAAAACATAAACTTTTTCTTTAAACCTCCTCAAGTTTATGTTTCATGTAATCGTGAATCTGATTTCAAACGGAAGAACAGCAGGTCTAGCTCAAAGTTCCGGTTGAACCAGACTCGATCCGGAAGAAGCTCTTGAACCCGGAAAACTCTTCAACCGGAAGGAACACTCCAACCGGAAAACTCTTCAACCGGAAAGTTTTATTTTTAAGTCGGTGCTTTTATTTTCTTGCTGTGCAAGGTTTTTATTTAGTATAAATAGGTCTATGTACTATGGGTTTCATCCATCCAAGTTTTATTAATAAACACAGTTCGTTTGTTTTTGTTCCATCGAAGACCTCTGATCCACGTTCAAATTCAACAACATCCGATTGAAACATCCGATTGAATTGATAATTCCGGTTGAACCTGAAACATCCGATTGAATTGCTAATTCCGGTTGAACCTGAAACATCCGAACCGGAAAACGCATTTTCCGGACAACCGATAGAATTGCTAATTCCGGAAAATCGACGTCGCAAACACGATTTTGACTTATGTAATTCGGTAGCTAGTTTCTTATGTAATATATTGCAAGGTTTTGACTGTTGACTTCAATCGATTTCCGGTTCAAGACGTTTTCCGGTTGGAGTGTTCCTTCCGGTTGAAGAGTTTTCCGGGTTCAAGAGCTTCTTCCGGATCGAGTCTGGTTCAACCGGAACTTTGAGCTAGACCTGCTGTTCTTCCGTTTGAAATCAGATTCACGATTACATGAAACATAAACTTGAGGAGGTTTAAAGAAAAAGTTTATGTTTTATCGAGCTGGATAAAAAAAAACATGAACTTTCTAAGAGTTTAATGAGATCATACGCTTATGTTTCGCCGGAAACGATAGGAGCATTTTTGGGTTTTCGAGTCAGTGCACATCGGTGGTTAAGGCTAGTCCCATTGTGTTCGTATGATCGAGAGAAGTTCGTAGACGGGTCGCACGTGATTTATCGTTGAGTATAGTGGCCGGAATGTTGAGTTAAATGGTCGCCGGAATTCTTTGTTGGTTTTGGGTTTAGGTGATGAGAGAGAGAGAGAGTGAAAAAATGCAGAGTAAAGTTGAAGAAGATGATGATGTGTCAAGGTCATTTTGGTGCAAATATATGGTTAGGAGTTAGGCTCGGAGTTGAAAAGGTCATTTTGGTGCAAATAAAGTCAGCTGATCAAAACTCAATTTTCAAAGTTAACAATGGTTATTTTGGTGTTTTTCCCTTAACTAATTGGATGAATGGTCAATACTCATTTCTACACTTCACACGCTAAAAACCCTTTGTATTTAATCTAGATTAATTTCTAATACAGAAGCACGTGAATTCACAATCCAGGATAAACATAAATAGTGTATTATTGTGATATTATCTGTCCTCGCTAAAAGTATGTATACATATATTCCGTTAAAATTTGTTTGCTTATAGGTTAAAGTTTGATAATTCTTTTTGTCTAAATTATCATAGCCATCACATTTACACCTCATGTTTAAAGAATGTGTTTAACAAAAGCATTTGTGTTATTAGTATTAAAATATGGAGTCATTGTTGATCAATGATTCATATATGATTTGTAATTGAGGTTGATATGTGATAATAATGTTCCTACCACAATCCAATCATTCTAATGCTATATGATCTTCATCTTCATCATCAACCAATGACGAAACTGGGCGCAATTAGTTCTTTATTATTTATTAGTGTGGTCAGAGTCACTGGCGAAGTATACAAGGGACCCGGTATTTTATGTCTTAGTGTTATTTTTTATGATTTTTCTAAATTTTTTTTTATATATTGAGAACCCCCTCCCCCGGTCAGGATTAAGATCCATGACTTTTCGCCCCGTGACTTTTTTAGTCAAGCTTCGCTAATGGTCAGAGTCACGGTTGAATTTGTTCTTTATTGTGTCAAAAGTTTTCGTGCACTTAAAAGACAAGTCCAAGTTATGCGAGATTGTGAAGCCTCCCAACAACCGATTTATTCCAGATTATTTTTGTGATGAGTCTACATACAATGCCATAATGTTTAAGCATTTGTTTCATACGAAACGACCACTACTTCTAGCTACAAATTAAATAGTTAAAGATATGGAGCGGAAAATGATAACTCGTTCTCTCAAGTTGTAATCGTGTTGTGGGTCGTTCTGCCCGTCCTTAACTCGTTTGATTCGACAGACTGTAATACCACGATTTTACATTGACGCCATCCAACCAAGTAACTTGTTCTCTCAAGCTGCAAGGTTTCTACTACGAGATTCCTGTCGCAAACATCCAGTTTTATATAGTGGTTTTTATATGTTCAGTTCAATATATACTTAAATCTATAAATGTTGGTCAATACAAGTCGAATAAATAGGCAACGTGGGACATGCAGAAGGATAACTAAAAGATCTACATAAATTAGATTATCTGATTGGTTAAATAAAAATAACATACATAACCAGATTACACTTTACACATTTTATTTTAGAATTTAGATAGCCATGCACCATTAATATTTTAGCCATGCACATGTTTTCTAGTGCCAATTTGGTCTATCATATGCACATAATTACCAAACCTTTTTCATTCATCTCTTACCTTTCTTGGGCTCCACATTACACTCTCTCCATTCTCTATTTATACGTTTGTCCCCCAAACACTTCAAAATACAAGTCTGAGACTAGTAGGAACTCCAGCCGTACCCGAGTGTATATATGGGAGACATGATCGATCAAGTCGGATCAAACCCAAACGCCTTCGGTCCTTCACAACGGCCTCCTCATGACTCTCCATCCTTTTCTCTACCACCAGACCACCCACAATCAACCACAGAACCAATAGCTGGTCATGAGATCACGTTTTCAAGTTCCCCGTTTGTCGGGTCGCCTGACAGACTCATGACCAGCATCCCCCCTAGTGGGGCTAGGACACCCAACTCTAATTATATCAAGTCAAGAAATTTGACACCAAAGTTTTTGACACCTTTGGCTAGTTTTTCCAAACATGCTCTTCATCTCACCAAGATGGACCCAACAGATGCGTGGCTGCCTATCACTGAATCAAGAAATGGAAATGCTTATTATGCAGGGTTTCATACACTTTGTGCTGGGATTGGGATTCAAGCTCTTGTTCTTCCAGTTGCATTCACCATTCTTGGCTGGTAATTATAATTTGCTACTATTTCAGTTTCTTTGTTACTATTAATTCTTCACAACCCCGGCGCGCAGTAAACTCTGCTTCAGCTATAAAGGATTTGAGGTCATATTTTCTTAATAACCCGCCGATAAAGACTAAGATATAGTTGGCTATAAAGGAAAACTCCCCGGCCAAATGGTTTAAAAGCGGTTAAAATATTGTATTTATAAGTGGGACGGAAGTCAGGTGTGACTGTATATATGATTTAAAATTTTTTAAAAATGGAGAATAAGGATGTTTACATGCATGAAACGAAAGAATATACGATGGATGGTTATAGTAGTTTAAACTTTAAACCTAATAATTATGGATATGTCATTGTTGAATAGCCAACCTAGCTAGCTAGCTAGCATAAAATATTTAACCTGCTGTCTCTGTCTGATCCTTGCCAATTTAAAAAACTCTTCAACTAAACCATTATATTATAGGTACACTTACTTCTTTGTTGTTTGTTGTTGTTGTTATTGCAGGGCTTGGGGAGTCATAACTTTGACATTGGCTTTTATATGGCAACTTTACACTTTGTATTTACTTGTCAATCTACATGAATCGCCTGAACTCGGGGTGCGTTACAGTAGGTATATGCAACTTGCGAAGGCGGCTTTTGGTAAGCTAGTTGCAACTTAATTAATTTACCTAATTAATTAAGGGAGTTGATTTGTAATATTATTGTCATAGCAGAATTATATATACATTTCCAGCATGTCTAACACTAACAAAACATTGTACAATATGACAACAAAAGAAGTTATTATATATATATATATATGTGGCAGGTAACTTTTAAAATTTGTCATTTCATATGCAAATTGCGGATTCCTTTGTGTTTGTATTATATTTCATGATTAATATACTCCATAGTCCATACTAAAGTAATTTAACTTTTCATTTTTTAAATAGAATAAATTACGACAACCGTCTGATTTCTCTCGTTTGTATAAATTTCACCTTTCGTGTGTGGGTTTAAAAAATTATTGCTATGGTTAGAAATTTTATATATTTGTAACAACTTTAGTCTCTAACGCTAACTGTCGTTAGATTTTTCCGTTAGATGATCAGTGTAAAATGACCCTTATACCCCTACTCTTTTATTTACAAAAAATAATAATAAAAATCGTATGTAGTGTAAATTAAGTTATTTGCATTTTCAATTCTGACCAATCAATCAACAATTAATTAATAGTGTCTTTGTTCACTCTTATGTACGTAGGTGTAAGGTTAGGAAGGATCCTAGCCAAATTGTCAATCGTCTACTTATCAGTAGGAACATGTATTGCTTGTATCATCATTGGGTCATCAACATTGAAGATATTCTTTCTAGTCGTGTGCGCCGGTGGCGACTGCAACCCGGAGAAACTAACGGTTGTCGAGTGGTACTTGGTGTTCACTTGTGGCGTCGTAATCCTCTCTCAACTGCCCAATCTCAACTCAATTGCTGGCGTCTCGCTTATTGGTGCAGTCACCGCTCTCGGATACTGTTCTACAATTTGGGTGGTGTCCGTGGCTAAAGGCAGGCTTCCAAATGTTTCATATAATCCGGTTAGGGTTGGGAGTGGTGTCACAAGGTTTTTTGATGTTCTAAATGCCCTTGGTATCATTTCGTTTGCATTTAGAGGACACAATCTTGTATTGGAGATTCAGGTAATTAGTTAATTAATTAAAAAGCTTTTTCTTCTTCATCTATATTATTAAATATTAAATATGGTACGGACTGTAGTCAATATTTAAATAAATTTGTTACAAAAAGTGTCATGATCAAGAAATATTCCAAAGTATTAGTTTAATAGTTCATTATCCCTCGCGGCCCTATAAATAAATGTATTAAAGATTATAATCTAATAATTCATACTGAGATATATTACAAAAAGTTATGGGACTTTTTAGAAACTTTAGGGTTTTGCCATTCTTATCTGCGGGCTAAATATTATATCATTCAAACCAGTTGTTCTGTCACAAAGTGCTACGTACTAATCAAACCAGTTAATTAAAATAATAAATAAACTATATATTAAATATTAACATCATATCATGCAAGATGATCTGAGTTTAATTTAGCTTTCGGCAAGTTGCGCCTAGAGCATGACATGAAGATGAAGATGATGGTTAAATCTTAGAATCCTTGAGCTTTCAAGTTTAAACATATGACTTAATTGATGGGTTTCTTTCTTGATAGTGTTCCTAGATGAGTCAAGCCTGAAGAGTAAAATCCTATATAGACGGTTGCAAACCTGTTTCAGAAAGACTCACTCAGATATTAAAAATTTGTGATAGTTTCAAACGCCGTTAAAAAAATAGCTCTCGCTTAACATTTTATATAACTTTTCACTATAATATTACCTTTTTATCTTGAAGTTAATTTACATCGATTTAAAAATAAATAATTCGTTTTAAGTACTCAAATTACTTTTCATAAACCTTTTATATATCTCGAACTTTTTCTCCTAATATGTTTTTTCAAATTTTAGACCAATATTTATTTTTTAACAAATTGTTTTTAGTGATTTATAGTATTTTAATATATTTTATATATATCTTTAACTTACTTTACTAAATAACCTAATTAATTTGATGGTAGCTAGTGATTTTGGATAAAAATAAACCAGATTAAATCTTAAATGAATGTCTTCAACATTTAATTATATAAATAAACTGTATATGTAGGCTACGATGCCCACAAGTAAAGCCCATCCTTCAACTGTACCAATGTGGAAGGGTATCAAAGTTTCATACGCACTTGTAGCAATCTGTTTGTTCCCACTTGCTATCGGAGGCTACTGGGCTTATGGTCACTTGGTAATTAGTTTTCCTATATATATATATATATATATAGTTTATTTCTTTCTTCTTTAATTAATTATAACACGCATTCTTCGATCTATATATAGGATTAATTATCATGTCATTCGTGTTGTTCTTAATTTGGCAGATTCCACCAAGTGGGATGTTAACAGCACTCTTCGTCTACCACTCACAAGACGTGGCGAAATCAGTCCTCGGCTTAACAAGCTTGCTTGTGATCATCAACGCTTTAACTTCATTTCAAATCTACGGGATGCCAACGTTCGATGAGATGGAGTCGGTATACGTCAAAAGGTACAAAAAGCCATGTTCATGGTGGCACAGGACGATCATGAGGGCACTGTTCGGGTTCACATGTTTCTTTCTAGCCGTGACAATCCCATTTCTAGCCAATCTTGCTGGCTTGGTTGGTGGCATGGCTTTGCCTGTGACACTAGCGTATCCATGCTTCATGTGGTTAAGGATCAAGAAACCAAAGGTCTATAGCCCCATTTGGTGGCTAAATTGGACACTTGGAGTTCTTGGGATGATATTAAGTGGGCTCCTCATTTCAGCTGGGGTTTATGTCGTTATTCATGATGGCATCAAGTTCAATTTCTTCAAGCCCGTGTGATATATTATGATCGACAAGGGATCGAATTAATCAGAGTCTGATCAAAGGACCTATTCTAATAAACCAATTTGCATGTTTTTGTTTGTGTAGTTTTAGTGGGGTGTAACACGCTTATTTTATCAACATTTTTCTTTTATTATTTGTTTTGTTTATTATGTTTGATAAAAAAAGGTTCAGATGTTCAAAAGTTAAACATATAACGGAAGACTTATAGTTTGAAATGCAGCATTTACTAACAAAGTATGTATGGGCCAATGCGAGGGGCATTTAACCCCAAATGTGAAGGTAGCAAAAATGAAAGAATTGGCCTACAACATAACTTAAAATAAGATTTTTTTTAAAAAAAAGCAAACAAATAATTTAGTTTTTCAACTAATTGAATTGGAATTTGGAAACATGACCTTTTAGCTTTAGTTGTATGGTTTTAATTCTTACAAAAGTGAATAGGGATTCGATCCTTACAAATGGAGAATTGATATATTGATGGAAAGAATCGATGCTAAAATTAAAATTAATTAAAATTCTTGTAATCTATAGAGAAATAAAGAGGGGAAACCTTTATATTGATCACATCGATCATTATAGAGCATTATAGAGAAGTATATACCCTATGATGGGGGCGTTTTTGCTTCTTCACGCTGTCACATCCTAGCTGGCGGTGAAATTTATCGGGGCATGATGACTATCCAGATGCTCATGACAAATAAATAAAGTTGAAATATACTTAAACATGTCATTTTTGTTTATTTATTTGAGAATATCTTACAAATAGAATTAAACAAAACATAATAACATAAATACTGAATTTAAAGTCTATAACTAGGTCCAGCGTCCTAGTGTGATCACCAAGTGGCTCCAACAAGGTTCCCTGCAACATGTATAAGATAAGTGTCAACTACAAAAGTAGTTGGTGAGTAAACATAGGCTTAGTGTATATTAGTATAAAACATGCGATCTATGTGTTAAGTGAACATTTATAGAGTATGATAAACGAGTAATGAAATATAGCAAATAAGAGCGTATCAAACCCTTGACAATTAGGTTTCCAAACACCCATTGAAAATACACTCCAATTTAGCGGGTGGCTTGTAAAACCAATAGATCTATTATTGTTACCCCGACTTGGTATGTTAATGAGTACGCGTACAGTATGAGTAAGAGCAACAATAATCCAAACAAGTTTAACATACCAAGAACACACATAACGAGCATATACTTCGCATATTGTTTTTTTAGAGAAATATATACAGAGTTTGAGTTTGAGATAGAGATACATGTTACACCCCAAAATAATAAAGAGAACGGACTATGAATACTCACTTGATAAGGAGATTGGAAATGAGGGATAACGCCGAATTGCGAAAGATAATTAACGTTGAGATTATCCTAATGAATCAATGGTGTGTGTGTGGTGTATATACAATTTTAGCAGTTTTAGTGACACCTTGATTGCATAATCTTTTAAATTTATAAAACACGAGATCTTAAAACAAATACTATTTCACCACATTCACGGGCAAGTGCACCCATCGTGTAGTAGTATAGTATCGATAAGATTCTGAGGTCGTCCATGGATACAATGAAAAATGATGTTTTTGATATTTTGCCTTTTTCGAAGCCTGACCAAGTTTACTTTGAAAGGTGAGGTTAATAAGATAAAAATATAGAAATATAGAAAGAAGAAATAAATATACATTGGTTATCTAGTGTATTCAGTCGAAGGTAATATTACTTGGGGGACTTATCAAGGGCGAGGTTAACAAACTGTTTATTTATGATCTTTCCTAAAGATTATTACTCTTCAGATGAGGATAACCGCTTTTCAGCATAGAATCCTGTCTCAGGTTCCTTTCTATCTGTGTAACATTTGCAAATTACTCGATTGAGAAATCCTACCCGTTTTAAAAATTCACAATTTACCGATTTGCAAATTATTGAGAACCGGAAGAATTTTCTGGTGTTTATACCCTAAATAATGGATCTAAATGATTTATAATCGTTTTTCGAAACTGAATACTTAATTACAATCAATTGGAATCGAATAGGACTTCTCAAATTAAAAATATAGCAATTTCCGGTTTTTACGCGATTTCGATACACGATTCGTCGTTTACTAGCGAAACTCGTGTTTGGTCATTTGATGTCAGTCCAAATTTTTGCGCCTTTAATGTTATTAATTGTTTACTCTAATTAACAAATTGGTTGGATTGCATTACATTTCCCGATGTTTTGTGTTAGGAGATGAATGGAGCTAAACTGCTGAATTCTGAGCTTTTATGAAGATTATTGAAGCTGATTGATACCAAGTTGAGAACCATGTCGGAGATCGGTTTAATCAAAGAAGAAAAACTAAGAGAAGTTCTTAAGATCAAGTCCTGGGTGGTACGTCCAGGTGTGTTAAAGATCAGGGCGATACGCCCTATAAAGGAGGAGACCTTCCGGATTTAAAGACATGGGCGGTACACCTTGAACTGTGTAACTTTAGGGCAGTAAGCCCCAGTTGAGTCGGTAGAAGACAATTTAGGGTTTTTCTATTTAAGCATTCGGGTTAAGTTTTTTAGACTTCTGCCACTTTTGCGTCCAGAGAATCAAGATTACGAACTTTCAGAGTTCTTGAAGGTTTCTTTGAAGATGCTAAGCATTAGGTACTTGTTTTTGATGAATTTTACAACTTTGATCATGTTTTCATCATTAGCCATGTCCGGCTAAAATTCCTATAACTACTTTTGGTGAATGATATGTGAATCTTTCTGTCTTTAATGGATTGTATGTTAGTTGTTCCGGTTTTCTTTACAACTGTGAGCATCCCAATGCTGAACCCATTTAACTAACTAGTAATCCTAGGTTATAAGTGATAGACTATCGTATCTCACCTTTCCTTGCGGTAGGTATTAAGCAACCTACTTAGGGTTTAGGTTATTAGGTTGATTAAGCAATATGAGACTATGTCTATGTAGTACTAGCATCCAATTGGTTTTAACCAGATAGGTAGCATAGCAGGATCCAAAAGTAGTTATCTTTGTCCCATAAGAGTTTCATTTAATCAATTCCTAGCTTTAGTTAAAATCAATAATTGGTAATTTAGTTCACAAATTAGTTAATCCCCAATTTCAAGCAAAAACAACCAAAGAGGCAATTTAGGGTAATTCGGTAGTTACCTACATAAAAGGATTTACCAACCCTTTAGCCTTCTTTTCAACACACCGATTTGATATTATGACCATGACAAGGTCTATGAGTGAATATGTTGAGATATTTGGCTTATATATACATTCGAATGAAAGTTCATTTGTTTGCATGGTTTTATTGGGTTATAAACAACGTAACTTGAATAACCCTTCTATTCAGTAACATTTCAATCTAATGGCGATACTTCAAAAAAAGAGTACCCCCCGCCGGTTGTATTAACCCCTTTGGCATTTTCTTAAAAACGAAGAATACTGATTATAACCAATCTAAAGGCTATATAGACGACCATGGCAAACTCTCTAAACCCACATGAAAGATTCACCAAACCCTTAGCCTTGTTTTCTACACACCGATTTGATATTATGGCCATGGCAAAGTCTATGAGTGAATATGTTGAGCTATTTGGCTTATATGTACATTCGAATGAAAGTTCATTCGTTTACATGGTTTTATCAGGTTATAAACAACGTAACTTGAACAACCCATCTATTCAGTTACATTCCAATCTAATGGTGATACTTCCAAAAAAAAAAAAAATACCTCCCGCCCTGTGTACTAACCTTTTTGGCATTTTCTTAAAAAAGACAAATACTTATTATAAACAATCTAAAGGCTATAAATGACCGTAGTAGACTCTTTAAACCCACATAAAAGATTTTCCAACCCTTTAGCCTTGTTTTCAACACACCTATTTGATATTATGGCCATGACAAGGTCTATGAGTGAAAATGTTGAGCTATTTAGCTTATATGTACATTCAATAGAAAGTTCATTCGTTTGCATGGTTTTATCGGATTATAAACAACGAAACTTGAATGACTTATCTATTTAGTAACACAATCTAATGGTGATACTTGAAAAAGAAAAACTACCCCCGCCCGGTGTACTAACCCCTTTGGCATTTTCTTAAAAACGACGAATACTGATTATAACTAATCTAAAGGCTATAAACGACCATAGTAGTCTCTCTAAACCCACATAAATTATTTACCAACCCCTTAGCCTTGTTTTCAACACACCAATTTGATATTATGGCCATGAAAAGTTCTATAAGTGAATATGTTGAGTTATTTGGCTTATATGTCATTCGAATGAAAGTTCATTCATTTGCATGCTTTTATCAGGTTATAAACAACGTAGCTTGAATAACCCATCTATTCAATAATATTCCAATCTAACGGTGATACTTAAAAAAAAGTACCCCCCGCCGCCCTGTGTACTAACCCCTTCGACATTTTCTTAAAAACGGCGAATACAGATTATAACCAATCTAAAAGCTATAACCGACCGTGGCAGGCTCTCTAAACCCACATAAAAGATTTACCAACCCCTTAGCCTTGTTTTCAACACATCAATTTGATAATATGGCCATGGCAAGGTCTATGAGTGAATATGTTGAGCTATTTGCCTTACATGTACATTCGAATGAAAGTTCATTCGTTTGCATGGTTTTATTAGGTTATGAACAATGTAACTTGAAAGTTCATTCCTGTGTACTAACCCTTTTGGTATTTTCTTAAAAATGACGAATACTGATTATAAACAATCTAACGGCTATAATCGATCATGGTAGGCTCCTTAAACCCATATAAAAGATTTACCAACCCCATAGCCTTGTTTTCAACACTCCGATATGACATTATGGCCATGGTAAGGTCTATCAGTGAATATGTTGAGCTATTTTGGCTTATATGTACATTCGAATGAAAGTTCATTCGTTTGCATGGTTATATTGGGTTATAAACAACGTAATTTGACTAACCCATCCATTCAGTAATATTCCAATCTAATGGTGATACTTAAAAAAAAGTACCCCCCACCTTGTGTACTAACCCCTTTGGCATTTTCTTAAAAACGACGAATACTGATTACAAGCAATCTAAAGTTTCTAATTGATCGTGACAGGCTTTTTAAACCCACATAAAAGATTTACCAACCCCTTTCCTTGTTTTCAACACACCGATATGATATTATGGCATGGTAAGGTTTATGAGTGAATATGTTGAGCTATTTGCCTTATATGTAGATTCGAATGAAAGTTCATTCGTTTGTATAGTTTTATCAGGTTATAAAGAACGTAACTTGAATAACCTATCTATTCAGTAACATTCCAATCTAATGGCGATACTTATAAAAATAAATAAAGAAAAAATAAAAAGAAGAGTACGCCCCGTCCGGTGTACTAACCCCTTTGGTATTTTCTTAAAAACGACGAATACTGATTATAACCAATCTAAAGGCTATAAACGACCGTAGCAGGCTCCTTAAACCCACATAAAATATTTACCAACCCCTTGGCCTTGTTTTCAACAGACCAATTTGATATTATGGTCATCTAAGGTCCATCAGTGAATATGTTGAGCTATTTGGCTTATATGTACATTCGAATGAAAGTTCATTCGTTTGCATGGTTTAATGGGGTTATAAACAACGTAACTTGAATAACCTCTCTATTCAGTAACATTCCAATCTAATGGTGATACTTAAAAAAATAAATAAAGAAAAAATAAAAAGAAGAGTATGCCCCGTCCGGTGTACTAACCCCTTTGGCATTCTCTTAAAAACGACGAATACTCATTATAACCAATCTAAAGGCTATAAACGACCATAGCTGGCTTTTTAAACCCACATAAAAGATTTACCAACCCCTTATCCTTGTTTTCAACACACCGATTTTACATTATGGCCATGGCAAGGTGTATGAGTGAATATGTTGAGCTATTTGGGTTATATGTACATTCGAATAAAAGTTCATTCATTTGCATGGTTTTATTGGGTTATAAACAACGTAGCTTGAATAACCCATCTATTCAGTAACATTCGAATCTAATGGTGATACCTAAAAAAAATAGAATTACCCCCCCCCCCCCGCTCGGTGTACTAACCCGTTTGGCATTTTCTTAAAAACGACGAATACTGATTATAACCAATACAAAGGCTATAATCGACCGTGTCAGGCTCTCTAAACCCACATAAAAGATTTACCAACCCCTTAGCTTGTTTTCAACACACCGATTTGATATTATGGCCATGGCAAGGTCTATGAGTACATTCGAATGAAAGTTCATTCGTTTATATGGTTTTATCAGGTTATAAACAACGTAACTTGAATAATCCATCTATTCAGTAACATTCCAATCTAATGGTGATACTTAAAGAAAAGTACCCCCCGTCTTGTGTACTAACCCCTTTGGCATTTTCTTAAAAACGACGAATACTGATTACAAGCAATCTTAAGTCTCTAATCGATCGTGACAGTGTCACACCCCAAAAAAATTTTTAGCTTAGCGGAAGCATCACGTGGCGGTGATCAAAAGTTGATAACCCATGAGTTTTAGTAACTAGTAACTTTAAAGAAAAGTCAAACAAAACATTTCATTAGATGATGGATGGCATAACCATCCATTTTTAGGTCCCTTACATCATAGTTACTAAAACATTACATAAAATGGAAAGAGAACCACACGACAACTTCGTCTCCGATACGCCAGATCCACACCACAAGCCAAGTCATCACGTACCTGAAAATGCATTAAAAAGATTTTTGTCAACCAGTCATCACGTACCTGAAAATGCATTAAAAAGATTTTTGTCAACCAACAAGTTGGTGAGTTCACCAAATTTTCATATCAAAACCATATTCTCATTTTCACGTTTCCACTTTTTCAATGTGTGTGGTTTATTTTGAAACCACCAAATCATCTCATTTTCTCTTTTCTCCATTAGGTGATTTATTTTGAAACCACCAAATCATTTCATTTTTTCTTTTCTCCATTGGGTGATTTATTTTGAAACCACCAAATCATTTCATGTTATCATCGAAAGCAAAGATATACAAAAGTTTTTCAGACAAAGTATGGTTCATGAACTAGCTAGGGACATGATGTATAATTAGCAACATAAGCTCTAAATCGATACGTAAACCACTATTTGAAAGTATTTCCCACCATGTTTCATGACTGGAGTGACCGATCAGTGGGCTAGGGTTGGTCATTCCCGATAGATCTATCAATACTTCTCTCGTCTATTCCATAGTTAACGATTTAGAAGGCCGAATTCTATATCATACACTTAACTTTCTATTTATGGCCAGGCTCATCTTTTCATGAGCGTCTGTGCCCTTACTTATGTCTAATCATACCCACACATTGGATGTCAACTTATAATATTAATATTATTTTATTATATGCATTTTCAGCCCCAAAACATTTGTAAAATATTTCAGAAAAAGGGGGATAGTGAACTCACATTTGCTCCTTGTTGCAATATTGTTCCTAATCAAGAGATTTCGAGTAACTTGGTCCTAATTTCCATTATGATCAGATTAGTTATGAGGTTATACTAATTAATGTGAACAATTTCTGAATTTTTAGAAATTTGGGCAAAATGACAATTTTGCCCTTGTTCGGTTAATATTGATAATAATGGTGAAAGAAGTTTGGTTTTGCCCAAGAATTTTTATTCTAAGGCCCACTAAGTATTATTGAACCCAAATAAAGTCATTATAGAATTTTATACAATTTTCTTATTTTCTTGTTAAAATACTTATTTTTACGGCTTTTCGGCATTGGTTTTTAGTCTAGTTTTTCTCCTATGCTTTAGTTTTCACTTCCACAATATTTTTATATGTTTCATATGTGTTTTTAATCTGTTCTAATTCATTTATTTACTGATCTCAACTATTATTATATTTTATACTCTATTTTTACCGAACTTTTATGTTTTTAACGCATAGTTTTATCATTTCAAAGGATCGGGTCTTGTTTTTACTTGAAATTTCAATTATTTTCACTTTTTATAGTTATCTACTGTATAAAATAGGTTCTCAAATTATTTCCAAAATTTTATTTTATTTTTGTGCATTTTTAAGCATTTTAAGTCAATAATTAGGCTTTAAATCCTGTAATTTATTTTTAAACTTTGGAACTAATTTTATAAATTTCTTATACTGAGTTAAAGCCATAACCCCTTGTTTAAATTATAAATTTTCGGATTTTTGGTGGATTTTTATCTTTTTACATCTTTTATTACATTAATTACACTACAAGTTCAAGATTTACATTTAATTGGCTCCTACTATGATGAGCATTTACTCTTTGATTTAATATAAATTTTTACAAACTTTTTAACCTAAATTTTCTGTATTAAATTATTTATATATATAACAATATGAATTCCTTTTATGTGAGTATGTTCAGTGTACTTGGATCTGGCCAGATACATTTCACCACTACATAATCTAAGCCAATCATATTTAGCCACAGAATTCTTAGGGCTTAAGAATAAGGCCACGTGTTGGTATACCCAATTAAAACACGGATCTCTATTATGAAGTTTGATTCTCTCACCTCTCACACACACAAATACACGCACAACTCTCCCATCCATGCCTTTCTTTCTCACAAAAAACACCTTTCTCCTTCCCGGAGTGTCGTCGCATTGGCTTTTTTGGTCGTCGGCTTGCCTCGCCGATGTCGTACCTCCGCTTTGCTCTCCGGTGGGCCGCCGTAGCCTTGATGGCTTTCAAAGTTATGGCCGTTATGAGGTTTTCGTACCAAGATTGCTCTGGTTATCCGGAAGAGGAGGAAACCTTTCGATGTTAAGCTTGGTTGCCATTTAGGCGATGATAGTGGTGGTCGTGGCGGACGTCTTTTTAGCCGCCGCTGCTTCAGCTTAGCCTCCTCGGATTTGGATTTTGTTTTGTTTCCATGTGATCCATGTATATATTTAGTGGCTAATATCTATACAACATAAGTGTAATTCTACTCGGTGTCTCCTGTATCACAGTGTCGTTCTTAATTTCTTCAAAAACGACAATTGAAAGTGAAAAAGATCCTCCGGTGACGGGAAGAAACAACTATCAGATGAGTAGAAGAAACGACTTCCGAGAAAAATCAGGGTCGACTATTGTGACTTAGACCCTAAGCTAAACAGAAATGGCTACCCTAAAATCTTGACTTTTTGGAGTCAAAATTGATAAATCTCCACCAAATTCGCTTGATAAGCAAAAAGAATACAACCCTTGAATGCGTTTCAAACAACTAATATCAACATGATTCTGAAAATCTCAATCAATACTTGAATTGAAGCAAATTCCAATGTATTATTTATCAAATTTGATGAAAGAGAGAAGTGTAAGGAAGAGATGGAGTTTATTAAGAGAGAGAATGGAATACAACTTTCCAAATTTGCAGCAAAATCGATATGTATGAATGTCATATCTTGCCAACTGTATTTTTTAAGGCTATGTGTAGTGGTTTGGGAGTAGAGTGGGGGGTTATGCGCCATGTGGCAGATGACGTGGAAATGGGGGGTTATGAGATAAGGGGTATAGTGGGGGGTTATGAGGATGGGGGTTATGTGGATTGAAGAACCAATAGGAAAAAAGCAAAAAAAAAAGAAAAAAAAACACATGAGAAGGAAGGGGCGCCATGTTTAAAACGCCGGTGACAAAAATCCCTAACATGGCGCCTAGGGGGTGGTGAGGGGCGCTATGTTGGGCGCCATGTTAGCAAAATCGGGCCTATAACGCCCCACTATGGATAGCCTAAGTGGCAATCGTAGTCTGATACTTTAATCATATCAAGGTTACATTTCTTTTCTTCCCGTTCGACGTTTTCGTTTTGTGCCTTCACTCTCAACGATGAAGGTTCGCCGGCTCTGTCCTTCTTTCTTTTCTTCAACATTCGTTTTCGTTTGACGTTTATTGTAGTTGATTTGTTGTAATTTATGCAGGCTTTCTTCTGATAACTTCGATCCTTTGTTGTTGTCTTTTACTGGTACGCCTTTCTTTTCCCTTACTGCATGTTTTGATTTCAGTCAAATTTAAGTGTTTTACATGCTTTATTCGTTCTAGCGTCATGAAATTCTATATTATTAGTTGTTAACTGCTTTTCTTTTGCTTTCAATTTACTGACATTTATATGCAATTTCAAAAGGTATGTTTGACCACTGCAATTTTGGGTTCTTTTAATGGAATCTATTTCATTTTAGGTCTTAGATTCTGTTCACTATGTGTTAACCAAGTTAAGCTACAATAAAATTTGTGTGATAGAGAAAAAACTCATAAACTGGGTTTGTAGCTAAACAAATAGATGCTCCTATATTAATTATTTATCATCTCATACATATTTACAAATATGATGGGTTGCCTTGTGAAATCAATCTTTTTATTTAGCAAAAACTACTTCCCTTTAAATAAAATCTACGATAAACTCACAAATATTGTTGATTGCCAAACATGACCCATTAACATGAGGACTATTTTGTCATTCATTTTAATTGTGCTATAGTGATATGCTATGAACTGTAACTACATGAGGTATATGGCTATATGTGCAATCTTTTCTAAATGTTTGTTTGTGATTTTAATATTTGATAATATACAAGAGATCAATTTCTTTCTATTAGTGACACCATCATATAATATGGTCTGAGCCTAGATTTTAATGATCTCCATTTTAGTTTAATTGCTTGATAATTGAGTATTAATCTGTTGTTTCTATTTGTGGGTCGAAATTGATGATCTCCATTTTGGTTTAGTTTGGTGTGCTCTGAAACAAAAGAAGAGAGATAGAATTGGCCAACCGATTGCCTCAACGAACTAATTAATTTGAAAATATGGTACACCTTTTCTTATAAGTTATAACTGCTAATGATTAGATGCTACAATTACCTGATAAAAATGAGTGACCCCCCGCTGCAACGCGCGGGTGGTCAAATTCTTGTTTTTATCAATTTATTTTGAATTATCATAATCTTTATATATATTTTTGTCATATAGTTACCAAGTCTTTGATTTTTAAAGTTTACTGCTCGTGTTTTCTCATGACCGACCATTTTTGGCGGAATTACTATGAGAAATATTCACGGGGTTTTATTTTGGTGATGATTGTTACCGACCGTGAAGGCGTCATTGACGACCATGAGGCGGAATTACTACAATCATTCACTCATTTTTATTAACATGTGTAAATAGATGAGGATCATAACCGGACCATTTAGGCGGATTTACTATGATCAAGTCATTGTTAAGTCCATATTTGTGTAAGATTATATTACTTATATACTTCAAGTATTTGTTTATAAATATGCAATATATATATATATATATATATATATATACAACTCAACAATTTCGGATTTAATAACCTTCAAAGATTATTACTTAAACATCACATGCATGTATTATCCAACATCTAAAAAAAAACATTTTAGATTATGAACTTTTAAAAACTTTTGAGTTTCAAATTAGAGTTTTCACTTTCATAACTTTTCTTTCAAAAATCCTCTTAGTTTTTGTTGGATTCAAGCATGCATGTTCTTGAAATCATCATCAACACCCATAATCAAACCCATTTCATGACCCAACTCACAAGACACACATCCATCACCACCTGGTTTTCTTGCTTATACCAACATCCTATCACCATTTCTTAGTTTTTAAAAGTGTTTTCTCTTCAAGGATCGAATTCAAGAAAAGATTTGTGTTCTTGAAAAATTCAAAGTATAAGAGGCAAAGTAGGTGTTTTTACCTTAGTTGCTTAGAGATTTTAAAAGAAGAAGATGGAGCTTGAGTCTTTGCTTAAATTCCTGAAGCTTGATTGTGTGTGTATTTGAATGTATGAGAGAAAGAAAGAAGAAATGGTGAGGTAGGGGGGGGGGGGGGGTTTCGGCCGTAAGCAAGAGAGAGAGAGAGGGAGAGGAGGAGGTGGAGTGTTGTGTGAAGTGTGTGTCTATGGGGTTTTTAAAACCAATGATGACCTAGGTGTCATTTCCCATACAAGCCACCAAAAGGTTTTCTAGATTTGTCCCCTTATACATACATACATGCATACGACATATATACATACACACATATATTTTTATAAAATTTTCTTTCCATCAATATATCAATTCTCCATTTGTAAGGATTGAATCCCTATTCACTTTTGTAAGAATTAAAACCATACAACTAAAGCTAAAAGGTCATGTTTCCAAATTCCAATTCAATTAGTTGAAAAACTAAATTATTTGTTTGCTTTTTTTTTTTTAAATCTTATTTTAAGTTATGTTGTAGGCCAATTCTTTCATTTTTGCCACCTTCACATTTGGGGTTAAATGCCCCTCGCATTGGCCCATACATACTTTGTTAGTAAATGCTGCATTTCAAACTATAAGTCTTCCGTTATATGTTTAACTTTTGAACATTCTTAGAACCTTTTTTTATCAAACATAATAAACAAAACAAATAATAAAAGAAAAATGTTGATAAAATAAGCGTGTTACACCCCACTAAAACTGCACAAACAAAAACGCATGCAAATTGGTTTATTAGAATAGGTCCTTTCAGACTCTGATTAATTCGATCCCTTGTCGATCATAATATATCACACGGGCTTGAAGAAATTGAACTTGATGCCATCATGAATAACGACATAAACCCCAGCTGAAATGAGGAGCCCACTTAATATCATCCCAAGAACTCCAAGTGTCCAATTTAGCCACCAAATGGGGCTATAGACCTTTGGTTTCTTGATCCTTAACCACATGAAGCATGGATACGCTAGTGTCACAGGCAAAGCCATGCCACCAACCAAGCCAGCAAGATTGGCTAGAAATGGGATTGTCACGGCTAGAAAGAAACATGTGAACCCGAACAGTGCCCTCATGATCATCCTGTGCCACCATGAACATGGCTTTTTGTACCTTTTGACGTATACCGACTCCATCTCATCGAACGTTGGCATCCCGTAGATTTGAAATGAAGTTAAAGCGTTGATGATCACGAGCAAGCTTGTTAAGCCGAGGACTGATTTCGCCACGTCTTGTGAGTGGTAGACGAAGAGTGCTGTTAACATCCCGCTTGGTGGAATCTGCCAAATTAAGAACAACACGAATGACATGATAATTTTATATATAGATCGAAGATTGCGTGTTTATAATTAAAGAAGAAAGAAATAAACTATATATATAGAAGAAAACTAATTACCAAGTGACCATAAGCCCAGTAGCCTCCGATTGCAAGTGGGAACAAACAGATTGCTACAAGTGCGTATGAAACTTTGATACCCTTCCACATTGGTACAGTTGAAGGATGGGCTTTACTTGTGGGCATCGTAGCCTACATACAGTTTATTTACATACAACAATATTAATTATTATTATAATAACTATTGTTCCCAGCGGGTAGTTACCCTACGTGGCACCATCCTCACCGCTGAAAGGGGATCTTTTGGCTCATATTAGCCGTAGATCAAAAAACAAAACTGCTAATTTGCAGTTGAAGCAGTTAAATTTAGAAATCTTAACTGCTGAGAACGTGGAGCTGTTTTTAAGGAAAAATAAAGCAGTTGTAAAACATTCCTGTTTTTATGGAAATAGAACATGCTCCACGATTTTCAGCAGTTAATACAAGTAAAAGATTTCGATATTACGAACCATACTGTCATTTGCAGTATGGTGTATTAAACTAAATGCAGCAAAACACAAAAAAATAAAGTTAAGAGGAGCTTTACAGACCATTACGAATTATGAAACTGAAAACAAAATTAAAAAAAAAAAGAAACATAGAATGCCAAGAATTGCTTCCAGCATACAGATTACCGCATCCACAAAGCCGTTTTCATTATTTTACCTGCATGAATCAAAATGTATGAAATTATTGGCAAATTTAGTAATATAAAATGAACACTTCAACATGACATAGCCTTGATTATAATAAACATTAGATATGTAACAAAAACTAAACATTCTCGGAAAGAAATAAGTAGCAGAAAATTTAATTGATAATTGATAAATGTGTTGCCATACTCGATATTATCCAGAAAATGGTTTCCGATTTTCCAGCTGAAGATAAAAGTCATTATTTAAAAACTGCTTTAAAACGTGGTCAGTTTTTTTTGTGGCAGTTTTCAATCGTGTGTTATTTCTGACATGTTTTCCACATTTCCAGCAGGTAGTTAATCTACCTGCTGGCTATAAATAGAGATATATTCACATTTTGCGAATGTGAAAGTTTCCGGCAAATTGTCAGGTTCAAAATGGTAGAGATCGTAGCACGTGAAGGTCAGACCAAAGTAGTAGCGCCAGATGGCACAGTCAGGGTTATTGAAAATGGTACACCAGAAAAGGTATGTTATATTTTTCATTCGTATTGCACAAACACAAATCAGTTAAACACTTTATAATGATACTAAGACAATGAACAGGTTGCTCAATTGCAATTGCTGGAAGATATAAGAACAGAGGTATACATGCAACTATAGTACTATTTGCTATTTACTTTGTTTTTTGCTGATATTGTTGTATCAAACACATAAGTTTTACCACAGTTAACAACCAAAATTATATAGTGTGTACGGTCCGGTTTTATTTGCAGAAGTATAAAGCTCGAAGTGTTCCAAGAGTTGAAGAATTCCCTACCTTTACGGAAACAGAAGTTGAGGTGTGTATTAAAAAAATCGTTTTATTTTTTATTTCTTCTCAATGAAGTAACAGTGATTGTTAATACTTTTTTCACAGAAAATTGAAGAGGTCCAAGAATCCCCTACCTCTAACAAAGCTGATGTTGAGGTATTTAGTGAAAAAATGCATTTTTTTTATTTTACCTCAATGAAAATAATATTATTTTTTCATACTCTTTTTTTTTCCAGAAAACTGATGGGTATACAACTGTAAATATATTACTATTTTATTTCAGTTGTATTCTTCAGATTTTCAGAAATCACTTGCAGGTAATCAACAATTTCAGTATTACAATTGTTTTGTGATCTTACTTTCATGTATGAGTAAGTTTTAATCCTTTGTTTATACAAACCAGAAAGGATCTTTGCAAAGGGAAGTTAGCTGGTTTGTGTTTAATCCGTTAAAGTTTACAAGATTTTCAAGCAGGTATTCTTTTCCCTTTAATTTGTTTAGTTCCTTATGATTTATTTGAAATTGCCTACAACTGATTAGATTACCATGCATAATTATGGTTATGACCTACAATGTTTCAAATTAATACAGTTTTTGCCATGTATTTCATATAAGAGTGACCAAAGATAACACACATTTAATCAAATTAATTGAAAAACAGATTCTGCAATGTATGACATATAACAATAAGTAAAGATAGGAATTTAACATTAGTTAGATAGCCACACACTAAATTGATAGCGATTAAATAAGTAACTATTAACAGATGGAAGCAAGAATGAAATAAGAGAAAACTTTATTTTCAATTTGATAGCAATTAAATAAGTCTCATAACAACACATGACAGTCATATATACACCAAGTCAAACACAAAACCAGCATAACATACATTTTCAAATCATAATAACACAACACAGTCATATACAGTAGCAGCTAGGGCAAGAAAACACACAATATATACAAATAGATTCTCAACAGATCTAATAAATTTAATGTTAAGTAATAAGAAATGATAGGAACAATCTCACCAGGAGTTTTTTCCCAAGTTAGGGATCGCCAAACAATTAAACCAGCTGTATAACCTTCACTTAGGGTTATATAAGCTAGGTTGCAGAAGTAATGTATAAGCATATATCCAATTCATCTTTTCAAATCACTAAACCTGTTGTATAACCTTCACTTAGGGTTATACAAGCTAGGTTTAATAAGCAGTCCAGTAAAGCATATAAACAAGCTATTTTGAAGCTGCAAAATGTAAAATATGAGAGCTTAGAATAAACCCTAGCAAATAATAATAACGAAATATTACTTTATAAATTACATATTAATGATAATTAAGCAGATCTAACCTTGTATTACACAATCAAGTAAGTAAACCCTAGATCTGGAGCAAACACTCTGATTAAATCAGAGATAACCTATATTTGTAGATACAAAAAAAATGGAAATCAGGCTCATGATGTTAAGACATAGTAAATGGATTTAAAATAAAAAAAATGTATGGATTTAGAGTACATAACAGATGTTACCTTCGAACTAGGTTTTCGCAAACGTAAACCCTAGATATCTTCAAACTCCGAACCAACTATATGCTCCGGAATCTAGATCTTGAATAAAGACTTCAAAGCACGAAATATTCATGAAAATCCAAACGGAACACAAACATCTCAGAGATCTAGGGTTTTGATCGCAGAACCCTAAACACCCTGAATCGAGGATAAAAGATAATCAGTTGTAAATATACACTATAATCACTTAAAATAGGCAATCAAACACAAAAGATTATAGGTTAACAACAACTTATCTGAAAATGCATAAAATCGGAGTCATATTCCGTAGATGTAGTCGAAATCGACAGCTTTCCTCAAAAACCCTAGAACTCCGATGACCTTCATCTCAGACACGATATCGACTGATTGATGCTAGCCGGAAGGGAACGGTGAGCTAAAATCGTTCACATAACAGATCGATTCCGTGAGAAACCCTAGAAATCGGCCGATCGTCATCATACAGACGAGAGAGACGAGAGCGAGTGCGAGAGTTCTCAGATCTAGATTTTGGGCAAATGAGCGAAAGATTAGGGTTTCGGGGGGTTAAACCGTATCCCGAACATTCGGTTATATGGGCCGTTGTTTGTGGGCCGGTTTTTTTTAATAATTTGGACTGCTTTTCAACCCATTAAGTTTATATAAAATTATATCAAGTAAATTATTTATTAAAGTTTTTTTAACAAATCTATCAAACTTTTTTATTAATAAAATTAATTTATTTACTTCATATTTTGTATAATTTTATAAAGTAACAATTTGAAATGTTTTACCCGAAGCTATATTATTTTTATATATATTTTTATTAAATTTTATTATATTTTAATAATTTTAAAAAAATCGATAGTATTGTATATGTTTTATTATTATATTTTTTACTATCCAAATAATGCTTCAATAATGAAGTTAATAGTTATTAGATATAAGTTAAATATATTTTAATGTGTATCTGAATTAATACATTTATTGTGTTTTAAATACACCCTTGATTTTTTACTTTTATGTTGAATTTGCATTTGAGACATTTTGATTATATGAACAATTTTTTTGTTGTGAATTTCAGATATTTGTAGAATATTTTGTTCGTAATATAACCAAATAGTGTAATTGTAAACCTATCCGATGATTGGACGCGTTTAAACAGAAAAAAATATATTTAATGTATATATTATTTTGTTGTTGACACTTTTTATATTAGTGGTTGTCTTGACTTTTTATTTGGTTGAATAATGATTCATGCTATAAAACTAGGATCGACGGAAACCGTCCCGGCCAACGGCCGGGTATTAAACTAGTTAATTAGTATTAGTATGGGTATTATTTATATAATTAAATGTTGAAGACATTCATTTAAGATTTAATCTGGTTTATTTTTATCCAAAATCACTAGCTACCATCAAATTAATTAGGTTATTTAGTAAAGTAAGTTAAAGATATATAATATATTAAAATTAAAATACTATAAATCACTAAAAACAATTTGTTAAAAAATAAATATTGGTCTAAAATTTGAAAAAACATATTAGGAGAAAAAGTTCGAGATATATAAAAGGTTTATGAAAAGTAATTTGAGTACTTAAAACGAATTATTTATTTTTAAATCGATGTAAATTAACTTCAAGATAAAAGGTAATATTATAGTGAAAAGTTATATAAAATGTTAAGCGAGAGCTATTTTTTTAACGGCGTTTGAAACTATCATAAATTTTCAATATCTGAGTGAGTCTTTCTGAAACAAGTTTGCAACCGTCTATATTTACTCTTCAGGCTTGACTCATCTAGGAACACTATCAAGAAAGAAATCCATCAATTAAGTCATATGTTTAAACTTGAAAACTCAAGGATTCTAAGATTTAACTATCATCTTCATGTCATGCTCTAGGAGCAACTTGCCGAAAGCTAAATTAAACTCAGATCATCTTGCATGATATGATGTTAATATTTAATATATAGCTTATTTATTATTGGGAAAAAGACCATTATAGCCAATCTTGACTAATACTTACTCAAAATAGCCTTTTGACCAAATATGTCCTTAAAATAGCCACAAGTATGGTCGCCGGCGACCTTTTACACGGTCGGGACGACTCCCATGTTGATATGGAAAGTTTTTAAAACCCAAGCTTCATTCAAATGATCATATCTTTTTAAATCCTAATCGAAAAATGAAATTGAAAATACCGTTGAGCTCAAAATCGAACGACGATCAGAACGCTATGTGGTTTGACACGATTTAGTGATGTTCTGAAAACCCGAACGAACACGGTCGCCGACGACCCTATATTTCCGACCGGCGACCAAAGATAGGAAGGCGTGAAAGTGGCAAGAAAAGGACTTCTGATGAGTTAATTATATATGTTATGCTTATAATAAATAAATATAAATTAGTAACAGTTTTGAATACAGAATACTCTACTAATAACCATATTTTTAGCTTGTTTTGATAGTATTGGATCCATCGATAAGATGTATTGGAGAGATGGTAGATATGGGTCGCAACTTCGCAAGAGCCACAGCGACTTGTTCCTCCGATTTGAGTTGCCTTCCTATCTTTGGTCGCCGGTCGGAAATATAGGGTCGTCGGCGACCGTGTTCGTTCGGGTTTTCAGAACATCACTAAATCGTATCAAACCACATAGCGTTCTGATCGTCGTTTGATTTCGAGCTCAACGGTATTTTCAATTTCATTTTTCGATTAGGATTCAAGAAGATATGATCATTTGAATGAAGTTTGGGTTTCAAAAACTTTTCATATGAACATGGGAGTCGTCCCGACCGTGTACAAGGTCGCCGGCGACCATACTTGTGGCTATTTTAAGAACATATTTGGTTAAAGGCTATTTTGGGTAAGCATTGGTCAAGATTGGCTATTATGGTCTTTTTCCCTTTATTATTTTAATTAACTGGTTTGATTAGTACGTAGCACTTTGTGACAGAACAACTGGTTTGAATGATATAATATTTAGCCCGCAGATAAGAATGGCAAAACCCTAAAGTTTCTAAAAAGTCCCATAACTTTTTGTAATATATCTCAGTATGAATTATTAGATTATAATCTTTAATACATTTATTTATAGGGCCGCGAGGGATAATGAACTATTAAACTAATACTTTGGAATATTTCTTGATCATGACACTTTTTGTAACAAATTTATTTAAATATTGACTACAGTCCGTACCATATTTAATATTTAATTAATATAGATGAAGAAGAAAAAGCTTTTTAATTAATTAATTAATTACCTGAATCTCCAATACAAGATTGTGTCCTCTAAATGCAAACGAAATGATACCAAGGGCATTTAGAACATCAAAAAACCTTGTGACACCACTCCCAACCCTAACCGGATTATATGAAACATTTGGAAGCCTGCCTTTAGCCACGGACACCACCCAAATTGTAGAACAGTATCCGAGAGCGGTGGCCGCGCCAATAAGCGAGACGCCAGCAATAGAGTTGAGATTGGGCAGTTGAGAGAGGATTACGACGCCACAAGTGAACACCAAGTACCACTCGACAACCGTTAGTTTCTCCGGGTTGCAGTCGCCACCGGCGCACACGACTAGAAAGAATATCTTCAATGTTGATGACCCAATGATGATACAAGCGATACATGTTCCTACTGATAAGTAGACGATTGACAATTTGGCTAGGATCCTTCCTAACCTTACACCTACGTACATAAGAGTGAACAAAGACACTATTAATTAATTGTTGATTGATTGGTCAGAATTGAAAATGCAAATAACTTTACACTACATACAAATAACTTTACACTACATACGATTTTTATTATTATTTTTTGTAAATAAAAGAGTAGGGGTATAAAGGTCATTTTACACTGATCTAACGAAAAAATATAACGACAGTTACTAACGTTGTTACAAATATGCAAAATTTCTGACCATAGCAATAATTTTTTTAAACCCAGACACGAAAGGTGAAATTTATACAAACCAGAGAGGTCAGACGGTTGTCGTAATTTACTCTATTTAAAAAATGAAAAGTTAAATTACTTTAGTATGGACTATGGAGTATATTAATCATGAAATATAATACAAACACAAAGGAATCCGCAATTTGCATATGAAATGACAAATTTTAAAAGTTACCTGCCACATATATATATATAATAACTTCTTTTGTTGTCATATTGTACAATGTTTTGTTAGTGTTAGACATGCTGGAAATGTATATATAATTCTGCTATGACAATAATATTACAAATCAACTCCCTTAATTAATTAGGTAAATTAATTAAGTTGCAACTAGCTTACCAAAAGCCGCCTTCGCAAGTTGCATATACCTACTGTAACGCACCCCGAGTTCAGGCGATTCATGTAGATTGACAAGTAAATACAAAGTGTAAAGTTGCCATATAAAAGCCAATGTCAAAGTTATGACTCCCCAAGCCCTGCAATAACAACAACAACAAACAACAAAGAAGTAAGTGTACCTATAATATAATGGTTTAGTTGAAGAGTTTTTAAATTGGCAAGGATCAGACAGAGACAGCAGGTTAAATATTTTATGCTAGCTAGCTAGGTTGGCTATTCAAGAATGACATATCCATAATTATTAGGTTTAAAGTTTAAACTACTATAACCATCCATCGTATATTCTTTCGTTTCATGCATGTAAACATCCTTATTCTCCATTTTAAAAAAAAATTAAATCATATATACTGTCACACCTGACTTCCGTCCCACTTATAAATACAATAATTTAACCGCTTTTAAACCATTTGGCCGGGGAGTTTTCCTTTATAGCCAACTATATCTTAGTCTTTATCGGCGGGTTATTAAGAAAATATGACCTCAAATCCTTTATAGCTGAAGCAGAGTTTACTGCGCGCCGGGGTTGTGAAGAATTAATAGTAACAAAGAAACTGAAATAGTAGCAAATTATAATTACCAGCCAAGAATGGTGAATGCAACTGGAAGAACAAGAGCTTGAATCCCAATCCCAGCACAAAGTGTATGAAACCCTGCATAATAAGCATTTCCATTTCTTGATTCAGTGATAGGCAGCCACGCATCTGTTGGGTCCATCTTGGTGAGATGAAGAGCATGTTTGGAAAAACTAGCCAAAGGTGTCAAAAACTTTGGTGTCAAATTTCTTGACTTGATATAATTAGAGTTGGGTGTCCTAGCCCCACTAGGGGGGATGCTGGTCATGAGTCTGTCAGGCGACCCGACAAACGGGGAACTTGAAAACGTGATCTCATGACCAGCTATTGGTTCTGTGGTTGATTGTGGGTGGTCTGGTGGTAGAGAAAAGGATGGAGAGTCATGAGGAGGCCGTTGTGAAGGACCGAAGGCGTTTGGGTTTGATCCGACTTGATCGATCATGTCTCCCATACACTCGGGTGGCTGGAGTTCCTACTAGTCTCAGACTTGTATTTTGAAGTGTTTGGGGGACAAACGTATAAATAGAGAATGGAGAGAGTGTAATGTGGAGCCCAAGAAAGGTAAGAGATGAATGAAAAAGGTTTGGTAATGTGCATATGATAGACCAAATTGGCACTAGAAAACATGTGCATGGCTAAAATATTAATGGTGCATGGCTATCTAAATTCTAAAATAAAATGTGTAAAGTGTAATCTGGTTATGTATGTTAATTATTTTTATTTAACCAATCAGATAATCTAATTTATGTAGATCTTTTAGTTATCCTTCTGCATGTCCCACGTTGCCTATTTATTCGACGTGTATTGACCAACATTTATAGATTTAAGTATATATTGAACTGAACATATAAAAACCACTATATAAAACTGGATGTTTGCGACAGGAATTTCGTAGTAGAAACCTTGCAGCTTGAGAGAACAAGTTACTTAATTGGTTGGATGGCGTCAATGTAAAATCGTGGTATTACAGTCTGTCGAATCGAACGAGTTAAGGACGGGCAGAACGACCCACAACACGACGAGTTATCATTTTTCTCTCCATATCTTTAACTCTTTAATTTGTAGCTAGAAGTAGTGGTCGTTTCGTATGAAACAAATGCTTAAACATTTTGGCATTGTATGTAGACTCATCACAAAAATAATCTGGAATATAACGGTTGTTGGGAAGCTTCACAATCTCGCATAAATTGGACCTGTCTTTTAAGTGCACGAGAACTTTTGACACAATAAAGAACAAATTCTACCGTGACTCTGACCATTAGCGAAGCTTGACTGAAAAAGTCGCGTGTGCGAAAGGTCATAGATCTTAATCCTTGGAGGCGATTCTCAATATATAATTTTTTTTAGAAAAATCGTAAAGTTAACACTACGACAAAAAAAAAATACCTGGGGGAGCAGCGGTCCCCCTCCCCCGGTCCCTTGTATACTTCGCCATTAACTCTGACCACACTAATAAATAATAAAGAACTAATTGCATGCGCCCAATTTCGTCATTGGTTGATGATGAAGATGAAGATATATCATATAGCCTTCGAATGATTGGATTGTGGTAGGAACATTATTATCACATATCAACCTCAATTACAAATCATATATGAATCATTGATCAACAATGACTATATTTTAATACTAATAACACAAATGCTTTTGTCAAACAAATTCTTTAAACATGAGGTGTAAATGTGATGGCTATGATAATTTTGGACAAAAAGAATGTTTAAACTTTATCCTATAAGCAAACAAAGTAACGGAATATATGTATACATACTTTTAGCGAGGACAGATAATATCACAATAATACACTATTTATGTTTATCCTGGATTGTGAATTCACGTGCTTCTGCATTAGAACAAATATATTATATGTACGGGTAAAAAATTAAATACAAAAGGTTTTTAGCGTGCAAAGTGTAGAAATGAGTATTGATCATTCATCCAATTAGTTAATGGTTTAGATCTAGTTCTGATGTAAACAAAAAACAAATAAGTATAAAAAGACCTGGAGGGGTAAAATGGGTATAATTTACCATTGTGTACTTTTTCAAATTTCCTCTAACCTTTTTATATGACACACTTTTTATAAAAAAAAATACACCATAAAATTGAGCATTTAATTATTTTTAATTCGAGTATAGTATTGTTATCTTTTTTTTTCTAATTTTTTAACTCGTCCATGTGTCCTCATACCCTTGCTTGATTTTGAAATATATCTTCCGTTATTATCATCAAACGCGTATGGACAATTTCAGCCTTACTTCGTACCTTCACACAAAAAGTGTCTTTGTACCATAATTTCCCCAGTATATATATGTATTATATATATATATCTAGATAGACGATAAAGCACGTTGTTGTGTGAGTGTTCATTTCGTATCCGTACACTGACACAGAACAAAGCGGGTACACAAAACAAACATCGTTAAAATGCAACGTAAAGAAAACGAAAAGACAAAATGACAACACAACGACGTTAAAATTATAAGATAAATTAAATGTGACACTACAAAATTTAGATACCCAAAAACAATTATATGAAACTAAAACAAATGAATTTGAAAACGATTTAAATAGAGTGGGATTCTATTATGCAATGGTGCAGGTTCAGCGGGCTTTATTTCTTTTCTTTAAGAGATATCTTTGAAGCGCATACTCATTACCCAGGCCCAATGTATTTAAAGAAGGTGGTTCGTCTCATTGTTTTGACTACGGTTTGGACCCTTTGGAAGCATCGCAACAAAAAGGTCTTTGAACAAGCTACGGTGTCCAAGACTTGCATTATGGAAGATATCAAGGTGAATGGTTTCCTTTGGCTTAGGAACCGTTCTAAGAAGGCCGTCACTTGGGTCAATTGGTGTACCTTTAATTTCGATGGTGTAGGATAGTTTACGTCTTGTCTTTGTTCGTTTTTGTTTGTTTTGTCTCTGTTTTCTCTGTTTTTTGTTCCGTTGCTTGGTGTCCGGACTCTTGGTGTATTGCTCTCCCTTTGAGCGCTTTTTGATGTGTTTATATTATTTCGTTGGTCGTTTAAAAAAAATAGAGTGGAAAACAATTTAAAAAAGGGTATAAAATATAAAAATAAAAACTAAAAATGGTTGGCATGTGAACCACATAAAGTTATATTCAAAGAAAACTGTGTAAAACTAGAAGTAAAAAAATCAAAACTTGATTTAAAATATATAATAATAATAAGAAACAAAAGGGTTTGTCAACTTTATAATGTTGATAGTACATGAAAGAATTAATAGGTACAACTTATTATGTGCTTCAAATAGGGATATCATGTGGTCGGAGAGTTGCACATTTCACTTAGACCACCCACATCGGTTGAGGTACATACGAGGTACATACGTCTGCCACGTCACGTTTTTTCCACATACCACAAAACCTACTTTTTTCCACATCAATAAAATACCCGTACTTCCCCACATACCACCATATTAAAATAATTCTAATATAGATGTTGTGAGAAGAAAAAGAAAAAAAAAATAAAAAACCCACGTACGTGGGTGTACGTAATCACGTACGTACAAGGGAAGTACGTACACCACATCAAGATTTCTTTGGCCACGTACAAGGGAAATACCTCCGATGCGGAGGGTCTTATAATCAGGAAACAATCCAGAAAAGACCATTGTCTTTTTTTTAAAAAACACTTTAGTTTTAAAAATGATCAAATAATGTTATTTTACATGTAACCATCACTTTTCAAATGTGAAACATAATTTATATAAAAGAAAATATATTGGTTCCCAGTTCCCCAGTTATTGTGTGTTATATAGAAGAAAAAAGGGGAACCAATAAACTAATCTAAAAAACCAATATTTTAAGAAAACCAATGTTTTTATGTTATTTTATTTTACAGACGATTAACTAATATCATTTTACATGTAAATTAACACTTTTGACATGTGAAACGTAATTTATATAATTGGTTCTCCAGTTCCCCATATTTTTGGTGTTATATATATATATATGGATGAGAACAAATGAACACCCATATTTGAATAGTGGATCATGCACTTATAAGCTGTATGGAATCAAAGGAAGTGTGGATGAAGGTGATGTCATGGTGCAAAATGCCAACCCAGGTAGTTACAACGGTAAAGGACGCTTTACAGATGCATAATAAATGGTCATTCATGGAAACTCTAAAAAAGATTTGGCTTGGAATAGTCTCGACCATACATTAAAGTCTCAACAAAATTTCATATGAATTAGGCCACGAAGTCGAAAACAGTATTGCCTGATCTTCATCTTCTATGACAACTTCAATGTTTTCAAGATCCTGAACAAGCTTATTTAAACCATGAGTGTGATATTCTAGTGATTTACATGATGTCATATGGAATGTATACAACCTCTTCTTCATGTAAAGTCGATTAGCCAGAGAATTCGTCATGTACAGGCTCTCGAGTTCCGTCCATATATTGGTTGTTGTCTTCTCTTTTGCAACCTCGTGAAGCATGCGATCACCAAACTCAGTATGATAACGCTATCGCCTTCTCAAGGACACCCTTCTTCTCCTTTTCACTGAGACTTTCGGGTAACTAGGATTCACTGAGCAGGGCATCAACAACACCTTGATGCAACAAAAGGGCTTTCATCTTGACACGCCACGCCATAAACCAAAATCATTCTTGCCTATAAATATCTCAATCTCAAATTTAGTCGATACCATCTTCAATTTCACTATTAGAACACCAATTGATTTGATCCTTCTTTGAATTCGAGCTGCAACCGTGACTCTGATACCACTTGTATCAAATTAGTAGAACACCAAAGAAACTGACAAATGTAATCGCCAAGTATTATTGAAGAAAATAAAAATCGATTACATGAACAAAAACTGAAAGAGGAATGAAATTGAACGGACTACTTAACCCAATGCTTCTAACAACTTATTAACATCTAATCCAAGCTTAATAAACTAAAACAGAAAATTTTCACTTTTGGTC